>JAXGGA010008942.1:0-54006 GCA_038373865.1 Uloborus plumipes
GATATGTGACATTTGAATTTCGCCGACTTACACAAATTCAGATTAGTGTATGTTCAATTGTGTTAACTCACATACACCGTTGAAGGGATAAGTGAATAAAGGCGATATCTGACAATATTTTTAATTTCTAGAAAAAGTTTTCAAAAAATAAAATATATATATATATATATATATATATATATGGTAAAAGTAAGTAAAACTAAGATTGTCACATATCACCTTTATCCACTTGCCCCTTCATTTGCTCTGCATTACTTTCAACGAAAGGCAAGGTGATGTATGCAAAATGCGTGATTTAAAATAGATATTAAAACATACCACCCGAACAGGAACTCGCTCCCTAGACCGTTCGGTTAATAGCGGAACGCGCTACGAACTGAGCTAGCTGACACTCTCTTCTAGTTCTGTTAGCGAGTTTGCAATTTCACCGAACGGTCCATACGGTTTCTTTGATTGTAATTTTTTTTTCAAGGCAAAATGTGAACTGTTTGTTTACTTTTCTTCGAAGGGAAGGTAAACATTTTAAAATGGTACTCAACTTATAAAGTCTGATGACGTATTAAAAAAGTTTGGAATCCCCCCTAACCAAAAAAAAATAAGAAATAATATGTATGATTATTGTATGCAGAGTAGTTTGGTGCAAGAAAACGGTTTTCAAATGGTACCATTCGTATAATATTCCGATGAATGGAGGAAAAGCAAGGATGTAATTAGATGTGTTTAAGTTATAAAAGCAGCAGTCGAGTGTTGTAAATTTTAAACATACCTTTAAGAAACTTTTTAAAGGCTTGATTTTAAACTTTTAACATTTTATAAACGAGGTATATTCATTTGAAAAGTGTTTGTACATTCTTACTCCACTAATTTAAAACCGAGAATTTGCTGATCAAATAGTATTATTTCGCCGAATAAATTGAAAATCGCTATCTTGCAAAATAGCTTAATGGGTAACATGAATAATAATAATTATTAAATAAAGAATGCATTCAAGTGTTAAATATATAGTTCAGCAGTTATATATAAATACTTCGAGAATTGTATTTAATGTTTTAATTATTAAAAGAGAGAAAGAAATTGCGTTCACAATTGTGATTGAATGTTTAGGTTATACTTTGTATCTTTAACGATATCTCAATTCTTTTAATTATAATCTAATTTCTTCTTTGCAGCTGCTGTAATTAAAGGAAATCATACAAACTGTGCACAATTTGCTCAGTCAAACAGGCTAGATTGGCTGTTCAGTAGACTAGGAAGTCAACAAGCTGCTGAAGGCACTGGTAAGCTATAGTTTATACATGTATGTGTGCGAGGTGTTTTAGGTTTATTGTATGATGCATAGCATTCAAGAATGTACAAACTTACATATATCAATATAATAATACTCATAAAAACTTGATCTGAAAAAAATTAAAATAAAAAATAAAAGCTGTTAAAGATCACATATGTGTATGTGCGTGTGTAAAAATCGGATGGTTTGTTTCAAAAACTGAGTTTCTCAAAAATTAATGAAAGTCAGATGGTGACTGAATAGAGAAACCTTTGTAAAACGCATTGCTTTTTTTCAGAAATTTTTAGCTATTAAGTACAAGGATAAGTCGTCAACATTTGACATCAGGTTCAGCCGCGGACGTACAAACAAAAAAAGTTAAGTTCAAGAGTTTTGAAAAATTTGCCGTACTTGACTAATCTTTCTGAATAGCAATTAGTATTGTTAGGAGTCCGGCACACCTTTGAACTTAATTAAAAATGACGATGCCAATGTTGATAAAAAATACAATAAATTTATTTACAACCATGTACAATAGTAACCACGTATTTAAATTCATGTACGCAAAAACACTAAATGAAAATCACAGCGCAAAGGCTTCAAAACAACAGAGTTAGCTGCTCCAGCTTACTAACACAAGATATATTATATTCAAATGTTTCCGAGGGCCGTTCATACCTTATCAGATATATGAATTACAGGTTAGGTTCAAACTGTCGCCAAACTTGTCGGCATTCAGCGATTTCTCATCAAATTGGGCATCAAATATAAGTCGCTGGAAATGATGCCAACTTGGCGATATCTCTTTTTTGAGTGAAAACTAATGGACTTAAAGATAAAATAATGCAAGATTATTACATATTTTGAACAAGAGAATATAAAAATAATAACTTTAAAAAAAATTGTAGCTTTATTTTTGTTTCTGTTATGTTAAAATACTGAAGGCTTTTTTTTTCATCATCATAGGTATGTTGGATGTACTTCATTGCGTCTTGATTGACAGTCCTGAAGCTCTGAACATGATGAAGGAAGACCATATCAAAGTCATAATATCCTTGCTTGAGAAACATGGTCGAGATCCAAAAGTAAGGGCGAATTTGAGCTAAGATGTTTCTTCTAACTGTGCTACAGTAGTAGTTACATTTTTGAAACATTTGTTTCTTAAGATGGTTACACATTCAGTGACGGACTCATTTTGTTAGACGAAAGTTATGATTGAATCGTTTATTTCGAAAAGGTAACATCTCTATTTTGATCTCCTCTGTCTCTTTAGAAAATTAAACAGCGCACGGTTATATTTTTGAATGTCATAATCAATGAAAAAATGCCTTTAGTTAAGTACACAATTACTGCAATAATTTACCAAATAACCATTGATTATGACATTCAAAAATATAACCGTGCGCTGTTTAATTTTCTAAAGAGACAGAGGAGATCAAAATAGAGATGTTACCTTTTCGAAATAAACGATTCAATTATTTTTCTGTCATTTTTAATTTGACCTTTGCATGAGCTAAAATATTTTAGTTCACCTAGCTCTGAGAGCAAAAGGAGTCAAAAACACAGTCAACCATTTGGGAAAATCTTTCTGTACTTTTTCATTCAGTTGGAGTTGATGATTGATGAATTGCAGGAGTATGTTTACGGACTAAAATTCGGCACGGACAGATCAAGAATTTTTGCGTTAAACTTTTACAATACCAAGATAATCTTGAAATTAGGAAACAATATTACTTGAATGGAGTTGTAGGTATATGAAATCGTTTACATATAACAGCAGTAACTTGCAATGGGTTAATAGTTTTAAAACGGCTCTTGATATTTTTAGGGATTGATAAACTGACTAGGACCAGCCTGGATTTGGCTACAGGCTGTTGCTGATCGTCATCTTCAAATTTGAATTTGTATAATTGAAGTTTTACCTTAATATTTCTTTGCAAATTGTATAACAGTCTTTTTTTTTCTTTGAAAAGATAATGAAGAATTTTGGGAAATGTAATAATTAAATCAATTTTGCAGCGTTTCTTCGTGAGTCTGCTTATAGAGTGGCTCTGAAAAAAAGACAGTTGGCTTCGAACAATCTCATCTATGTTTCAGTTGAGGGAGGAGAAATTTTTAGATTGGCTCAGCGCTAATATGGGTTTTTGGCATCGAAAACCGGCTAGCCTTACCCCTATTTTACAAAAATGGAATCGCTTGAGCTGCATTGGAAGTCAAATTATCAGAGCCAGACTATAACTTGTGTTTTAGATATTTAGTTTTTGAATAAATCCCAGTTGGGATGTATCTATCTAAAAAAAAAAAACGAGCAGTGTTTTTAAACATTACACATTTTTTAGGTATTAGATGTCCTCTGTTCCCTCTGCGTTGGTAATGGAGTAGCTGTAAGAAGCAGTCAAAACAATATCTGTGATAATTTGTTGCCTGGAAGGAGCTTACTTCTTCAAACTCGTCTTGTGGACCATGTTGCCAGGTAAGAGCAGTTCGTTATTTTCAGTTAAGAATTTCATAATTTTGGAGATGAACCCATGCAATATTATTTCTGTTGATCAAATTTGGTTGCTGTTTGTTAGGATCAAATGGTTACTTCTTTTTTATGAAATAAAAATAATTGCCATGAGAAATTTGTCGAAAGAGAACTCTTTGTCATTGATATAGCTATGTATTTTTCGCATCAATCCCTATTTCTTGGTGTGGGACCTTTGAATTACCATACTAGCCCGGAAATGACAAGTTTGAAAATTACACTGGAGAATGCTACTTGGAACCAACTGAGCATGGACTACTGTAGTAATTAAATTTATTAATTTACGAAAATCGAAGCAGCCTGAAAGTTTTTGAAAAGTTTATAACTCTAATTATAATTAGGAGCTAATTTCTAATAACTGAAGGGTGGAGACTCTACAAGCTTCAGAACTAGTGTATATGTAAATACAGGGTGAGTACAAATGAGAGGCCCGATTTCCGTAAAACCATATTTTCGCAAATTACTCTACGCATTGTAATAAGTGATACATCAATTTAAAGAAAAATATTCCATTTTTTTTAGTTACAAATGTTTAATATGTGAGCCTTTTGTTATTCGGCAAACGCGTGATTATTTTTATGGGGTTACGTTAAAGAAACTGTTTATTCCCTACCGATGTTGAAAACAGTACAAGAACCTCAAGAATGAATTTGTGCAGCATTACGAACCTTTGATAGAGTAGTACGATAACATTATTTAGATTTATAAACCATTAATTGAGTGATGTTATAAAATGCCCGGAACAAACTGGCTTACAGTTTGGACGCATTCCGTGTAGGTGTAACAAGATGATCAGATATCCAACACATTAGTAACTAAAATAAAATCTTTTGGTGCATTTTTCTTAACCCTTTATGCCCCGACAGGACTCAGAAGTTCCGCTTATATTAATTTAATGTTATGAATCCTATGTGGCTGGAATCATGCTGAAGCTTTTAAGTACCACTCCTTGTACTTCGCTAAGAGGCTGATGGATGGTACCTGCAATCGGAAACAGTTTTCTTTAGGAGTGCTAAGGCGTAGGGGGTCTTAGATCCTACTGATTTTCAAAATTTGATAAACTAATTTGAGACATAAAGGGTTAAGATTCATGTATCATTAATTGTAATATGTGCAGTAGTTTCGAAAATATTAATTTTTTAACTCCGTTATTTGCACTTACCCCGTAGTTCGAATTCCGTCGAATATTCAATTAATTTTTTATTATTTAGTAAGTAAAAGCTCACAAACAATAAAAAAGTGCAGGATTGAGCTCCAATGAGCTCCCATGCAAATAAAGCTTTGATTAAAATTGTACAAGTGGTTGAAGTTGGAAGGTGTGAGTTTTTTTTTCTTTCATTTCAGCATGCATCCTAACATCTTTGTTGGAAAAGTAGATGGTTCCGCCATGTTCCGAAGATGGTACTTTGAAGCTATGGTGGACCACTGCGAGACAGTTTCACATTTAGAGCCACATTTTCGAGTTGGTTGGGCAAATACGAAAGGCTACGTTCCTTATCCAGGAGGTGGTTTGAAGTGGGGTGGAAATGGTGTCGGAGATGACATCTATTCTTATGGATTTGATGGTGCTTTTATGTGGGCAGGTAATTAATACGCATTTTTATTATATTTTGGAAAATCCACCTTTAGTTAAATGTTAATTTGAAAGTTGCACGCGTTTTTTTTCCATGCAGTAGTATCACATGTTAACTTTTTTATATTTTTCTTTAGTAAAATAAAAGCATTCCGAATTCTAGATATTAATTCAAAAATACTTTCCAAGTATTACAAAGCGTAGTTGCAGTATTTTTCTCTAAATTTTTTAATAAATGATAAATGATAGTAACGTACAAACGTACATGAAGTGCAAAAAATAATAACTTGATAATGCAATTAAAGTGTCAGACCTTAACTAAAAAACAAAAAAGGCTACAAAAAATTGTTATTATTATTATTATATTATTATTGTCTATATTTGTTTTGTATTAAGGATCATAAGATAAACCCCAACCCGAAGGATATACTAATAATGTATAGTTATAGTTTCATAAAAGTGAATATGGGTTAGTTTAGGTGAACGCAGGGTAGAGGACAGGTTAGAGATTCTACGAACAACTTTATCCGTAACATATTTGCTTTCGCATTATTTCGATTTTGTTATGTGAAGCATTTTGGAAAAAAAGCTGGAGAATGATGAATTGTTAAACTTTTGTATGTCTTCATATCATTATGTTTCTGCTGTGTTTGCAATGCAAAGTTTCTGCAAGTTTCTCTGTGGAACTTCTGAAACTGCTGTTTAACCATCTTTCCTTTTTAAATACAGGTGGACGATCCAACAAAGTTCGCCATGTTGAAACTCCTTTTATTCAAAAGGGTGATGTAATTGGCTGCGTTTTAGACCTCAATGTTCCACTTATGTCTTTTACCGTTAATGGTATAAAAGTAAAAGGCTGTTTCAAAAATTTCAACACAGACGGCATGTTCTATCCAGTTATAAGTTTCTCAGCAAAATTGAGGTAAGACAATTGATTACATCGGTAAAAGCAATTTAAAAATGTATTTTCAATAATATTTTATCTGAATTATGCCTAATTTCAGAGCCTCAAAAATTGTGTCAAATTATATTTGAAAAAAAAATCAACACACTGCATGAATTATAAAATAGATTAGTTTCTACCTATTTTTTGTTTTAATGCAATTTGACTTTTTCGATGATTCTTAAATAACTACTGGTGCATAATTTTTGTTTTTTTACGAATGACGATATCCCTAAATTCTCAAACGAGTTCAATGTTTATGCTGATTGCTCAAACTTATCACGCCTTTAAAAAGGTAAGACTGTCTTAAAGTGGACATTAATTTTTGCGTTTTATGTTTTGAAATATTTATATAACTGAAATCTAGATCAATAACCACAGGATACTTTCTTCGCTTCACTACAATTGTCATTATTCAAAATCTTTTGAAATAAAAAAAATGTGTTTTAATTTTTCAAAATCACTGCGTTCTGCAAAAAAATAAACGGCTAAATTTATAACTAAAATGCAGCTTTCACTTTTTCTGGTTATTACAGGTTTTTTTTTCTTTTCAAATGACGATATCTAAAGACATAAAGAAACGAAAAACTTATTTTGATATTACTCTCTTTCCTAGAAAATTGAAATATAAATATAATTTCAGTTTAGTTAACAAAGAATAGAATTTTTAATGAGAATCATTGTCTATTCATTAGCTGTCGATTTATAATGGGTGGTGATCAAGGAAGGCTGCGTTACGGACCCCCAGATGGACACTCTCCTCTTGTGGAATCTTTGCAACCGAAGCAGATCTTAACGGTGGACCCCTGTTTCCAGTTTGGAGAGCTCAGTAAAGGAGTTATTTTTGGCCCAATGCTTGAGTTAGATGACACAGCTTTTGTTCCAGCACCAGTTGATACCACAGGCGTAAGATTTTTTAAGTTAACTTGTTTTATTTTCGAATTAAATGTTATCGAAAGATGTTATGTAACACTTTAATGAAGCATTATAGTAGAATGATTATAGTGCATGGTCAATATAAATTCTTTTCCATTAAAAACTGCTATAAAAGCATCATTGTAATTATTACTGGTAACTAGCAGAGTAAAAATAGTTAGCTCAGTTATCTAAAGAAATCTTGCACATCACATTTATGTGAAAAATTAGGCTTATTTTGATGAGTGTTTTGCTTTCTTTTGTGCAGCTGAGCAAATCTTGTACTTTATTTTAAAATCTAAAATGCTCAAAATTTAGTTTCTGCTCTTAGTCTTCAGTGTAAGTAATAACTCATGAAAAAGACGCTTTTACTTTCATGAGCGTGTAAAGTTGAAATTGAGCTTATACTTGAGTGTAACTTTACTTTTTAATAAACCTAAAAGCAATTTTTCTTTTATCTAAAATGGAAAATGGTGTTGCATTTCGCCAGTGATGAACTTTTTTGGGTGAGCAGTAACTGAATGCATGAACATAGTTGTTATTTAGAACTGCATGTCATTCGAAGCACTTACTAAGAATTATTTTTAAATATATAAAAAGTCAATAATTATTATTTATCACATCGTTCCCAGCAAGTTTGTGACTATATATTTAATATCTGATTTTCAGAAATAAATTTTCAGTTATAAAAAACCATGAGTCATTTATATTTTATTTGAAATTATCGTTACGAAAAAAAATGTATTCAATATGCATGAATCGTATTTAACTAATGATGCGCTATAAATAAACAAACAGCTAATATCTTAAAAGTTTTTACAGTGTAAAAAAATCTAAAAAGCATAATTAAAATGTGTTTCTAGGTTACACTACCAGGATATGTTGAAAATGTTCGAGATAAGCTTGCAGAGAATATTCATGAAGTATGGGCAATGAACAAAATTGGTGCCGGGTGGTCTTATGGAGAAGTAAGAAAATGCAGTTTTTAAAAATTTAGAGAAGTTACCACGTTAAATGATGCATATGTATAAAGAAGGAAGCGATTGCTAATAATTTAGTCCTCTGCTTATTTAGATTGAAAATTGCAATGTGGTAAAGTGAATATATAAGTATAATTCAACAGTTTCACGTTACATGCTTAATTATTTTGACGAAAATAAGAAAAACAATAAGTTAAAAATGCACCTTTGTGTAAACAAATCTAAAACATAAAACTTAACGTAACAAAATGCAAATCACGCAATAAATTTGGAGACTGGTTCCGTTTCGAATTTACATGGAATCCCATTAGCAATACGAGCAGCTACGAGTTTTAAAGTTAAAATCATACCGGGAAGACTTGAACCGTTATTTCTTACCGCAATTTTTTCTTAGTGTTTTCACGCTTTTAGAATTCTGCTATGCACTAGCGTGAGAAAATGCAGCTCTGGTTAACTTTGCTGGATATTTCTTTTCGTGAAGACACTTTTTGATTTTTCTCAATTGAAAGAAATGTATCTTTAAAAGTAAATGCGAAACTTAAAAAATATTGCTTTTTTGCTTCCTTTATAATTTTGAAATTTTAAGTTTTAAACTTAAACAAAACGGTTTCCATTTCAAAACGTTAATTAAACTGACTTTTTTCAGACTGATTATTATGGCTAAAATTATGAAATAAAAGTAACAGAAATTAATGTTTGAATGCAGTTAATTTCTTCCATCTATTTCGCATTGCGAAAAAACATGTTGACGTAACAAGTGGAATATGCACGATATAGTTGGCTTACATTACAAAGCTATGTTGTTAATACCCTCCATAGCTTTGTAAGTTTTACTTCAGTTGCAAGTTTATAGTATTTTTCTTATCGATCGGAAATGCTTTACATTTCATGCCAAAATCAGTATTAACAAGGAACTTTTTTGGAACTTTTTGCGTCGAATTGCGGAGGCAAGTAAGAAAGCAAATAAATAAATAAATAAATGATAATACCAATTAGTGAAGTGATTAAAATGTTGTTTTAAATTTATGAAAAATGAGAGAGTTAAACCATTCCTACATCAATTCTCTTCAAAATCTGAATTTATTGATTTAAATTGTTGAGATAATTCAAGTAATTGAATTTTTTGTCAAATGTAGGCACGAGATGATGCTCGGAAAAAACATCCATGTCTAACTTCTTTTGATAGACTTCCAATGGCAGAAAAAAGATACGATACAACGTTGGCATTGCAGACACTTAAGTGAGTAAAAGATTTTTAATAACTTGGTAGATTAAAAACTATGTAACTTGAGAGTCGGAATAAATTTCTCACGTTGTTTTTATTTGCTTTTTTTATTTAATAACCACATCAGCTATTGTTTCAGGGTATAATTTTGGAGTTAAATTTGAATGCAACATTTAATGCTGAAATAACAGGAATACTTAATAGTTCGCTTATACTATATACTTTTCGCATTGAGTTCTATCGCAATGTTGTTTCAGAGATATGAAAACTATGTGCATTTGCGAGTACTAGAACGAAACGGAAATGGGAATGAGGTTGTGTACTTTCATTCATAATTCCAAGAAAGTGTAGAGTTTACTTAGTGTTTAAGAAGTGGATCTTTACATACCCTTTTCACTTAAAGGCTGTCTACTACTTCGATGGAAATGTGTTGCTCTTTTAGTAACTATTGATGGTCTGCTCAAAAAATGTTTATAGTTCAGTAGACCTTGGTTTAAAGGGTGATTGATTTAATATCCTGACATTAGATGCTATTATTTCATCAGTGACAGAATTTTCATTTGGTATTCAAACACTTATTGCCATACATTTAATGACCATTCTACAGGAAATTTATCAGTTTTACGAACTGTACAGATGAAGGAAAATTATGCAAATATCTTGCAAACTAATTAACTAAATATATATTTTTTTTAAGTTTTTTTCTGATAACTTTTTTTTGCACTCAAAACTAAGTTTATTTCTTGTATTTTTTTCAGAACCATTATGTCCCTAGGCTATCATATTACAGTGGACAAGCCACCAGCTAGGATAAGAAGCATCAAACTTCCAAATGAGTAAGAATAAAAACTTTCGTTTTTTTTCAAAAAAAAAGGGGGGGGGGATTTTTATTGAAAACATGAAAACTGTGTCCATATAACTAAACTTCATATTATTAGTTAGAATAAAAGTTTAGATATTTGTAAAAATCGTTGTAATTTATGTCTATAGTAAAACATAAATTACAACGAATTTATGTTTTACTATCGACATAGTTCTTATGATCGACAAAGTTTTTGATAAGAAGTGTGAAAGAGTAGATTTATTCGAATGCATATTTTTTTAATTTCAACCGATCATTTATACATCCTGAAAAAAATCTTCAAAGTACTATTCTCTGAGTATTATAAGTTCTAAGATTGGCAGTTATTTCACTTGTGAATGAAATTAATTCATTTCGTATTCACAAAAAGAAAAAAAAAACGCTTTTAAAAACTCTAACGTAATTAAGTGCATGAAAACCTGTTTTATTTTAATAAGTGTTTTGGAAGCAATATTTTTCAAGAGAAGTACTCGTATTCTTATGCAACCCAAACAAAGTATTTTAAATATTGCGACCGATTTTACCTTTTATTATTTTCTATTTCTCTCTTTTTGTGAAATGTATATTTATGTAAAGTAATTAAGAACTTCCTTTATTTAATGCACTATTTTCGAGAATTGACTTACATACTTTTAATTACACCTTTTCATTTAGTTATTGATATTTTATTTATGAAATAACTAAATAATGAACTACCAAGCAAGCTATATGTATTGCACATTTGCTACAACATTAACGCTCAAAGCTAGAGAACTTTTAAAATTTATTTCTCGAGAGCATGGACTTGCTACACTTATTTTTTCTTCCAATAATCTTAATGGCTTTAGACTTTTTAATATAGCTGCTCTTGCAGCCAATTGAGTTTATTCTTATATATCTCACTACTAAATTCCTATTTTCTTAATTTGTCAGTCCATTTTTGCAATCCAATGGTTATAAACCAGCCCCTCTGGATCTACACGCCATTACATTGAATCAGAAAATGGATGAGCTTGTTGAATTACTTGCTGAAAACACTCATAATGTGTGGGCAAAGGAACGTATACATCAAGGATGGACGTATGGATTAAGTGAGGTAACTATGATTTTTCACTTCTCTTTATGGCAACAAACTGAACTTTTATCAAAAGGTATGTTTCCAAAAGAATTTAAGCGGAATTTTTTTTAAAACTGCTTTTCGATGAATTAAATACTAACATATGTGTATACTGTCGGCCCCGCTTAAACGAATACTGTCTGTTCCAAGAAATATCATTCGACTATGCGGTGTATTTGACTAAGCGGGGATCTTTAACATTACGTCTATGGTATGGGTTCCGGGATGTTTTATTCGTATAAGCGGGGTATTCGTTTATCCGTTACCCGATTAAGCGGGGACGACAGATAACAATGTATTTAAAACTAGCTGACCCGGCGAACTCTGTTCCGCCTTAAAGGCAATAAATAAGCAAATTTTTGAATTTATTAAGTTTTTTATTATTAGAAAATACAAAAAAAAAAAAAAAAAAAAAAAAAAAAAAAAAAAAAACAAGTACCTACATTAATCATTCATAATTGTTTCTGTATTTCAGTACATAGGTTGCTCTTCACTTAAGTACCTTGTGATACACAACATTTTTTGTTTTATTATCAGGCGCAAAAACAAACGCAGATGGTCTTCCGGCCCGTGAACATGCCACATAATAATTGACCATGGGAAAAACAGTGATGTTTTAGATTCAAACCACAAACTTTTAAGAATTGGCCTTGTAATTTGTTGATGGTCATGACAAATGCAAGACGGATCGGAAATTTAAGTCTTTTAAATTCGAACGGCATATCGGTCGGGATTAACGGGATCCTCGGAATGAGCAATCGTTTCTGACAGCTCATCACATATAAATTTCAAGAGAAGTAATGCGTTTGTTTATAATTTATTTCACAAAAAAGTCAAATAACACTCAACGCACAGCTAATATTCAGTCTGTTCACTGCGCTCCGAAAGCTTCCAGAACGTGTGCTTTATGTCGCTCAGCCATGGAGGTGTCAAAAAAGTCTTCGTAAAAAGGCGAAGTCAATAAGACATTTTTTCTATTTATGTAACTGACAAACATAAATTATAGCCTATGTCCGTCTCCTGGCTCTAAGCTACCTACCCACCAATTTTTAGCCATATCGGTACAGCCGTTCTTGAGTTATAAATAGTGTAACTAACACGACTTTCTTTTATATATATAGATAAGTTCAAAAGGGTGAGATTCGTGTTTTCTTTCGAAAATAATTACGTCAAAAGTAAGTTTTGTACTAAAAGAGATTCATTCCATTTTAGTCAATCGTCGCTTGCCTTCAGATCATGTGCATTTGTATCACATGGGTCGCACAGTAACCCCCCCCCCCCCAAAGAACAATATGAAACAAGAAAAGGAAATATGTTTTGAAAATTCGTGTATCAAAAATATTTACCTGAAAAATAATACTTGAATTAGTTTACAACGGAAGTAAGTTTATTCTAAAAGATGCTAAATCATTCTTCTTCTTTTGATTCTGAGTAGCTATATTGTCAGGATTTTTTTAATCATATAATTTAGTGCTATGAGCAGCCATAGATTACTGAGAAAACCTTAAAATCGATGATAATTTTTACTTAAAAAAATCGGGTTTTTGAAGAATGGAAAAAATTGACTTAATATCAACTGGAAACAAGTTCATCAGTTATAATTGGAAATAACAAACCCACTCAGGTTGCTGGTGGTACACCATGCGGAGAATCAAAAGTTCCCATTGAACACGGTTTCAAAAACGGCATCGAATGAGAGAAAATTATTATGATGCGGGTATTATATAAGGATGAAGACAAACTTATTGTTTAGAAGTATAGGATTTCATCTAGCGTGTCTGAAAAGAAAAATTCTTGCACAACGTTAAAATTGGGACCACTAACTCAAGTTGTCAATAAATTTTAAGAAAATCAAGTTTTTGTTTCTTCTTTTTTCCCTTATTTCCTTCCGATTGTACCCGCCCATGAAGTTGAAGAAAAATAGGGCAATAAATAATTATTATAGGTCGAATGTAAACTGTTTACGTCATAGCGAGTTTTTTATATCATTTCACTCAAAATATTCCTTCTCTGTAGTTGCATATTCACAAACGAGTACACATAAAGTGTTAACGCCATTCATGCTGAAGATAAATTTGGGATGGTCACTAGACTGATATTAATGTCATTGAGGACTGAAAATTAACAGTTGGAGCTTGTCAATATTTAAAAATTAAAGAATAAATTGTAGAAATTTTATTTACAGCCTCTTAATAAATAGACTTTCAAAATATTTGACATTTTCATCCAACTAAATGAGTGTCATTAAAATTGATATATTGCGAAATATGAAGTTTTTTTTTTTCTTGAGCTTCATTTTTTTTTTGCTAAAAGTAGTAACTTTCCCCTCAATTTAAAGTATCTTCAATATGCTATGTATTTTTTCAAATAGATGCTTTCTAATAAAGAATGATTATTTTTTGCAGGATAGTATGCTGAAACGCAGTCCACATTTGGTACCATATAAAAATGTCGATGATGCTATCAAGAAAGCTAACAGGTATGAAGGAATTTTTCTTCGATCTTAGTTTATACAACTTTCACAATCAAAGCGGATGTGTATTTTTGGGCATTCATTTTGACAGCACAAAAATAAAACAAAAAGTAAAACAGCACTTTGAGAGTCTTGTAGCTCACAAATTGTGGAACCATCCATGTAAGCACCATATCATAACCGTTATTGTTATTGCTCTGAGGTGGTCCCTCTATGCATTTTCATTTAAGGTAAGTAATCGGCTAATCGCTTAGAGGATGAAAGCAGAGATTGTGGTAAAAAAATGAAGACGGAGGTGGGATTTTTATTGCTATCACGGAGGAGTTAAATGAACTGTTTTGCTATCCCAGGTAGCAAACTTCGTTTCATAAACGTTGTAAAATGGTTGTTAACGTTGTGACAGCGGTTTTGAAACGTTTTAAACGTCACTAAATTTGCGAAATTTTCGGAAAACACTTCTTATTTTTATCTGTGTTATAAAAAAAAGAAACAAAATTCTATTTTTGTTTTTCTTGAACTAAAATATGCATAGATGTACAAATATTCATTTTGATTTAATGGCATTTAAAAAATGTTTACGATGAGCCCTTTACTTATTTTTTTTTCAGAGATACTGCTAGTGAAACGGTTCGAACACTTTTGACTTATGGCTATGTTTTAGATCCACCATCTACAGAAGCTTTAGAAGGTAATTCTGATTCAGTTTGTAAATTCCCGAAATTAAAAAAAATAGAGCTGTATTTCAGTTTGTTAAATAATTTCAATTCGTTGTAGGTGCTGTTGGAAAGAAAGATTTAATTAAATATGATCAAAGAACTTATAGAGCGGAATCCACATACGCTGTTACATCTGGAAAATGGTGAGACGTTATTTTTTGCATTTTAAAAACCTTGTCTCTACTTTCATATCTAAATCAAATACTTCTTTAAAAAAAAATAAAAGTGTGTATTTTTGGCAATGTATTTTTGGAAGAACTTTGTAAATACTTTGGAAGAAATGTACTTAAATTATCGCACAACTAAAAATACAATTTCAATATTTATACTAAATATTTCCAAATAAATGCAAAATTTCAACCAATTTAGGACATATGTATCGGAGCTTCAAGGAACTCACTTTTCAGTACAAAAAAGTTAACTTTTGGATGTAAAGCCATCCGACAGAAGAATCTGAAACTTTCTTTCAATGATTTCTTGACTTTACAATCAAAACGTCACATTTTTCTGCCCTGAAAGAGTTTCTTGAAACCTTCAATCAAATGCCTGCAATAAGTTGCATTTTTTTGCATTTATTACTTTGCATACCTTATGGTTACTTTGTAGAGCATAGGTTATTCAACTCTTAAAATTAAACTTTAGTTTTAGAATATTTACTGTTCGTTAAAGGGAAAAAAATAGAAAGAATATTCTGATTTGTTTCTTTACTTAAATAGCGATGCATTTAAATAAAAATTATCAGTATGCATAAGGGGTTTGCAGTATCAACGTACACAAACACTTAAATTTATGCTGTATTCTGTAAAAAATACGATCATTGTTGCAAATACAGAGGACTATTTAAAAAATGGTGCATTATTCTTACTTTATGCCTTACATAAGCAATGCAGGTATGCGTTTGAATCACTTAACCGCTTACTCGTCGCACTTTTTTTCCAAAAACTGATCAAAATTCATCAGGTTTTTAAATATTTCTTTTTTATGTTCATAATATTTTAAACATATTAAAATAAAAAACACTGCATTTACCTTTGAATTTAGTGGTTTTTAAAGGTAGGAAAATTTTAATCAACTTACCCAATTTAACCTTAAAGTTTGCTTTCCTCGCGCATCCAAGACAGGTTGAAAAGCTTCAATGCAGGCATTGAGAAAGAAAAAGTAAATTTTGAGCGGAGAAAATTGTTATTTTCTTCAAGTGCGCATCGTTGGTGACAAACAATATTTCAAAATTGGAGGTCTATAATAGGGGTATATTAGTTGAAATGTTAATAATATTTCTGCGTGCTGTAAATTTTGAAACATGGTATGCATAGTCCTACATTGCAGTCTTTGAAGTAGTATCTTGTCTCTTTTCGAACTCTTTTCTCATTTGCATTCATCTCACTGCAACACACTTAACATTCTCTCGCAGGATTTGCTTTCTTGTCTGTAGGGGATATTATTTCCAGAAAATGGCGTTCATCAATCGACTTAGTGACACTTCGTTCGATGGACGACCTCCTCTTGAAACAGGAACGAAAGCTTGATATTTCTCCAATATTTCATCGACCAAATCCTTTCAAAACTCAAAATTTGTTTTTCTTCCACCTTCTTTAGTAGATGTAGTAGTTGTAGAAATAAAAGCTAATACGGGCACGACAAAAAGTAAAAGTTTTGAAGCTTCAAAAATATCAGAAATGCAGCCCGTATGAGACACGGGCACGACAAAATTTGCCCGAATATTCTGCCCGTATCAGGAACGGGCACGACGACTAATCGGTTAAAACACATAAAACAGCTAGAAAATAATTGAAAGCCTGCGTAAGTTTCATTATGATTGAGAAGCAGCTATGCGTAGCAATGTTTTCTTGCAGACTTTTAAAACATTACTTCAATTATCCACAAATATCATGTTGTATTTTTCAAAATAACGTAGTATGTGCTACTTATAAAATATGTGAATTTTCCGACAGGTATTTTGAGTTCGAAATCATGAGCCCCGGATCAATGAAAGTTGGTTGGGCCACATTGTCTTTTGTGCCTTCAGTTGAACTAGGAGGTGATGAACATTCTTGGGCTTACGACGGCCACTTGGTAAGAATATACTATTGTTTCATTTTATGTCCTTCTAATATTTAAATACCGTATATACTCGCGTATAGGTCGAGAAATTTAGTCCAAAAAATGAAGTTGAAAACTAGGGGGTTAATTTATACGCATGGCAGAATTTCCGAATTTTTTTCCCGAACAACTCTTGGAAAGCAAACACTCAAAAACGAGTATATTTTTCCGATTCAGTCTAACTATTTTTAACAGACTCTAAACAAGTAAATACGCATATATTCTACTGTATTTTTGCAAGGTTTGATTGTGAAATAAAGAATAAATAATTACAATAAACGACCGAAGGTGCGAAAAGTGCGGGAATTACCGTATTCGCGAACTTTCCGATTGATGGTGTTTATCTTTTTGAAACAGAATGTAACACGGCTACATCGGAAAATTTTATCGATAATAATGCTATATAAAAGCAACATATATCAGAAATTGCAACGGCAAAATCGAACGCTTTACAAAAATCGCGATCGCGAAAATGAACCCTTTTTGTGAAAAAGAATAGCAATCGTGCAACTTTCAACACAATAATGCTCACTGCAGTTCATTTTCCTTCTTTTAAAAACGTTTATATTCAAAAATCGCTGTAAAACGTTCCTGGATCGGTCCCGATTTACGAAAATCACGATCGCAAAAATGAACCCTTTTTGTGAAAAAGAATAACAATCGTCAGGGACGTCATTTCAAGTTTTTCCAGGGGGGGGGGGCAAAGGGACCAAACACAATGCAATTTACCGGAAAACATTAAAAACCACGCCCACTTATATGTAAATACATTGATTTCTCAAAGCCAGGGGGGAAATTGACCCCCCCTGCCCCCCCCCTAAATGACGGGCCTGACAATCGTACTGTTTTTAACACAAAATGTTCAGTGCATTTCATTTTCCTTCTTTTCAAAAAGGTTTCTATTCAAAGATCGCGGCAAAACGTTCCCGATCGTTTCAGAAAGTGCCGTCCCGACTTATACGTGGGTATTCGATTTTTCCCGATTTTCCTTCAAAAAGAAGGGGGGGGGGAGGGGGAAGGTCGACTTATACGCGAGATCGACCTATACGCGAGTATGTACTTCACACGGATAAGGGTCATTTTCAAAATTCACTGCTAGTTTCTGCTTGTGAAATATTTTTTCATCAAGGTGTAATACGAGTATTTTTCAAATAATTTCTCTTTCATTTTAAGCCGATAGCTTCTCTTAGAGAAAAAATAAAATTTGAAAAAAAGTAATTGAAGACGCAAGTAATTTTTAAGAGATGCGTTGAGAAGAAGCGAAAATTCAGCTTTATTAATTTCAAAACCCCAAATGTGTTGCAGAATTAACCTTAAAAACTAAAATTTCTCCTCTGAGATATTTTAAAAGTACGAAATATATTTCAAGCTGTATTCTAATAGAATTTCAACAGCTTTTTAGGAAAATTTAACCCTTTTACTTATTAAATACAACCAATAGAAGAAAAACAAGACATTTAAATTAAAAAAAACGCGTGTATATATAATTTACTGTGTATTATTTTCTATGGAACTTAGCGTGCATTGGTTTGTATATTTTTCGTTAGACTGAACAAAAGGCTAAGAATTATAAGTATAGATTCTGATATCATTTGGATTTTGAAATTGTGTGCATTAATTTCTGCTTACAGGGCTGCAAAAAACATGGAGGAGGAACTGAAGGTTATGGAAAACAATGGCAAGTGGGAGATGTTGTAGGATGTCTCTTAGATTTACATGATCGTACAATAAGTAAGTATCCATGCAATATTTATAAACATACAGAAAATCTCGCTACAATGAACGTCAAGGGACCTGAAATTTTGTTCGTTGTAATGGGACTTTCGCTGCAATGGAGTTCAAGTAATGTAACAGCAGTTAAAATGAGACTCTACAGTTATTTCGTTAAGATGGACATTTCGTTGCATTGGAATTCGCTTTACTAAGATTTTACTGTAGTACTATTATATTTTACCTTTACATTGCAGTATCTCATATAGAAATAAAACGTATAAGGCGTGAAAGCTGTTATATACGCTTTACAGTAACATACCTTTAAACATTAATTTAATAGGTAACTTAAACAACTTTAACGTTTTAAGCATTTTTTGTTTTCTTAAATCGGATTTGTTGATTATTTATAGTCAGTGCGTGATGACTAGTGTGCTGTGAACTTGTTTTCAAGTATATTCAAAATTATGTGCATAATTGAAACAAATTATTTTCCTTGAATGATTTTTATAACTTTATGTGTCATTATTTGCAATTTTAATAGTAGAAATATTTATGGAAAAATAACCATATGATGTCAAATTTAACGAAATGTTTTCCATTCTTTTTTAGGCTACACACTAAACGGTGAACTATTGCTGGACGCTATGGGAGGAGAAGCAGCTTTTAGTGATATATCACCGGATGAAGGTACTTTCCTTTTGTTTGTAATGGAGTCTGTGCAAGGTTATGTTTTATATATACTTTACATAATTTAGGAGAATTGATATTTTTTATGCGTACATAAATCAAGTGACATTTATTTTTTGTTTATTTTGTCGAATGTTACTTTTAATCCTTAATTTAGTATTTAATGAATAGTTGCATGCAACAGAGTACAGAACTTAAGCATAGATTCTTTATTTTAAGGGGAAAATATGAACAAACTACCTATACAGTGAACTCTCACCTATGCGCCGGCCCAAGGGACCAACAGAAAAAGCCGCATAAGTGAGAGAGACGCATATAAGTGAACAGGCCTATTTAAAAGTCTAAAATGTAACATAAGTTCTAATGAGAGCATGAATAAGAATGTTTCTATAGAAAATGGTCATATTACTACGATTTGGCAACTACTGAAACCTAATTACAATGATAAGGAGAAAACAAAAATTGTAGCATACCTAATCACAAACTGGTCCTTTTAAAACGATCCATAATAGATAATTGTCCCTCTCCGAACTCTAGTTCATGTGGAAAAAATGGCTTCCGTGAGCAATTAAAGAGAAGGATTAAAGAAGAAAAGGAAGAAACATGCTCATTTTTCAAGGAAATTAATGAAATTGTTTACATTTTTTGAAAAATTCGGCAAATAAGTGAAATATTTATCTTTAGAGCGACGCATAAACGAATGAAATTATCATTATTTTACTATGGAATGTGCTGGGACCACTGAAAATCGTCGTATAAGTGAAAAAGGCGCATAAATGAGGCGGTGTATAAATGAGAGTTCACTGTAAATTTATACTGTATTGGGTTTAAGGTTCATTAATACTCTTCGATGTATGTCACATTTCTGAAGTCATAAGCTTTCTCACGCAAATATAATATGTGCTGGTCTAGCCTTATCAGGAAATACCGAAGCAGTAGGTATTCACTATGTAGTCAGAAACTTCAAGCCGCGCAGCACGTAAATATTTAATCAATACATAAAAAAGGAAAAACCTACATCCTGGTAAAATTTCTACCCTAACTAACAAATGTATACAAAACTTGTGCATTTCATTTTTTTCCACATATGTCATTGAATTTGACTGCTACTTTGTTGGATCCTAATTTGTTTTTCACGTCAGAATTATTGTTACTTTAGAATGTTATGAAAAAATCATTTTAATATAATTCAACAAAAATATTTTTTGCTTTTCCAGGATTCGTTCCAGCCTTTACCTTTGGCATTGGACAAAAAGCCAAGCTAGTATTTGGACAAGATGTAAACCATCTGAAATACTTTACAGTGTGTGGTTTACAAGAAGGATTTGAGCCTTTCTGCGTGAATATGAATCGCAATATGACTTTCTGGTATAATAAAGACGAAGCCATATTTACAAATGTTGATGATATGACCGAATCTCCAATTGATGTGACGAGAATTCCTCCTGGTACGGATACTCCTCCTGCTCTTAAAATTTCTCACAGACTATACGAAACCGTCGACAAAGTTAATTACGAATTCGTAAGATTAAGCCTTCCAGTAGCTTGCAATGATGAATACATTGAGTAAGTCTTTTTCACTTTGTTTCAGATACATAGTTATCCTTTATTTCCTATTTATGTTACAAGCTGAAACAAATACTCACATAAAATTGAAATGCAATCACATTTTATTTATTCAGCTGAAACTTTAAATGTATTTTTAATGGAGTTTTGTAAAAATGTGCTCAAAATATGGCTTTGTAATAACGCTCTTATTTCCAAACATTGAGCCTATCTATGACTGAAATTTTTTTTTCTCAATTGAAGTGGGAGATTATGTTGATCAAAAGATTTCATCGAACAAAAAATTACTCTTAGCACCAAAACTATTCAATAATCTGATTCGTTTTTTTTTTACTATTAAGAAATCCATTTTTAATTTTCGTGTAATTTTAGTGAACTTGGAAAAGCCCAAAACTGGGAAGAAATAAGACGACGACAAAGAGGACAATTAGCTGCTAGAGCTGGATTAAGACATCCAGGTAAAATTTTCTGAAGTTATATCTGACACTGCAGTTTTTTTAGTTTATGAAATATGATAAATGTATCACAAATAAATTACACTAAAGACATATTAAAAGGGTTTTGGTACGTTTACCATTTTACTTCAAATTATTTGGATTAGTTCGTGATTTGTTAAAACGCAATAATAAATCTTAAGTGGAACATAATTTGTACGAAGAAACTACTATTACATCTCATTCAATGTGGCATCTCAGTAAGATCCAGTGCAGACCTAATCTGGTTACTTTTGTCTAAACATAAATAATTTCACTATCTGGCCAGAAACATCAGCACTCTAATGCCTTTACCGACGTATGAAAGTTTTTATTTTGTTCCTTAAATGCATCATTGTATGGAAATATTACAATTAATAAAAAACCCCGTTAATTATCTATTTTTCAGCATTAATATTATTGAATTGTAAATGAGTCAACAATTTTATACGAGGAAAGTTAGTCCATAAATACACCCGAATTATATAAATAAATTTTCTGGTAAACAGCGTAAGCTAAGAATTATCAAATTCGGCTCCTGTACGCAATATTTTGAAACAGTGCACATTTTTCAATGATGCTTTGATGATTTCAGAACTGCAAGTGATGCTTAAGAGGTTGCATTCCGTTTTGAAAAAGTATTTTATGTATTAGCGACAGAACAGCAGATGGATATCCGGGACGGTATCTAATATCTACTGATCGATTTATATAAATAAGTATCTATTGATCTACCTATAGATTGCGATATATCAATAGGTTGATAGATATGTAACTTTTTATTATCTTACAACAATCACTTTCAAATGATTGTGCAATGCACTCTTTTGATTAAGAAGCCACATTGTGCTAATAAATTGCTTTATCTTTTTCCAGCCAATTTAGAGCATCATATGCTAAAAAGTGGTTTTAGTCTATCAGATGTCAAAGGTAAGTTAAAATAAGTAACAAACGAACTTCAATAAGAGACATTCAGGGTATCTTGAAGTCAATCTGGATAATTTTGTGCCATTTTTTGTTAATTTCTAAGTCAAGTAAACTAAAAAAAATAAAGTCCCAGAGTATTCTTTTAGCGAGATTATAAAAAAAAATTCTGCTCTTAATGGTTTTAAAATACATTATACTATAAAAATATGAAATGGAGCAAATTCTTCCGGATTGACTCAAAGATAATTTGAATGACTGTGCTGTCTTTCGTGCAAAATCTTAACTGTCTACTGCGCAAAAAGTCAGTATTTACTCCACTTTGTTTTTAAACATATTGTCAAATGGAAGTAACAACACAAATGTTAGTGTCGTTTTACACAAATTGTTTTAAAATGTTTCTCTAAAAAATAATGTTTGAAAAAAATGATTACGGATTCACAATACAGAAATAATTTTTCCAAAATGGGAGGTCTCATCTCACATGCAGAATGTTTTGGAGTAAAATTATAATTATCTACAGTAAAATCTAAAAATAACTTCTTTATTTAGAGAGATAAGCTTACAAAATGGTGCTTTTAAGAAGCTTGCTAACTTTTTACAATATACATATATCACTGAAAAATCTCTGAATCTTCCAAAATACTTTTTAAGTCTTGCTTCTTTATGTTTCTCACTTTTGTTTAAATTTGGAAAATTTAGCCCGTTTAACATACTATTTCTTTTTCAATTAACTATGTAAACTAAAAACTTTTGACTTATAAAAATAAAATAATCCATACTTATGTAAACGTAAATATCATACATTTAAACGCTTTTAATCGATAGGATTCACCGCTTACTTATTATTGCAACTTCACAACAACTTTGCGAACGGAGTTTTTTTATGTGAGAAAACATTTTCCACTTACTTTTATTCATTGTCTAGAAAGTACTCATCTTGAGATGTTAGAGGCCTCTAATTTACTATATGTATAAAGGCTGCTCTGCAGAAACGCACGATATTTCTTTTTTAGTTCCATTTCTATATGGAAGAAAAAAACTTTTTTGAAATCTTGAAACGTGCATAGCCTATTATTGCATACTTGTCTATTACCCTTCCTCCATAAAATCTACAGTCGGTGCAAACATCGTTTGGGCTTTATTTTTTGTGTAAACGAGAAATATTCACAGAAACTTTCTTTGCTTAGATATTAATAATTACTTTCTGAACAGATTTACAAAGAGGGTACTCTGAAGATGCAGCTGAAACTGATGATCATCGAGGCACTATGCCCAAACGACATTCCATGGATATGGCAATGAATTTGGCTGTACCAGACATGACAGATCCTTCCAAACTTCGTGCCACTTCAAGTGAAGATCTTCACAAGAAACAAATGAGTGCAGAAAGTGGTGCTGAAAGTGATGCCGCTGGAATGGAACCAGATAGGCCAAAACGTCGAGGCCGATCTCCATTCCGTTTCTTTAAAAAGAAAGATGAGAAACCACCGCCCGAAGCATACACCGATCCTCAAATGTCAAGAATGAAGGGCATGGAAGGACCTTCTGGTACCAGTCTAACAGTACGAGATCCATCTCTACGAGCATCAGCAACTCAGCTTGTTCCTCCAGCTGTACCAGAAAGACCAGGAGCTTTGAGTCCAACTGCTGCTGAAAGAGCATCTTCCCCTCGTCGTCTTTCAAGAATACCAACTGAAGTTTCACCTCCAGAAGATGGAAGTGATTACCTAGATTCAAGTTCTTTGGATTTAGTTGACGAGTACTTCTATGGTATTCGCATTTTCCCAGGGCAAGAGCCGAACCATGTCTACTGTGGATGGGTAACGACAACCTATAAGCAGTTCAACACAACTTTCGACACAAACAGAATACGAAAAGTCGTCTTTCAGAGATTTGAAGAAGGAGCATATCAAGAAATGTAAGTATGGTAAAAATTATTTCAGAATTATCTTAATAGCTTAAACTTCCGGGTGCAATCAAATTTCATAAAATTTAGAATGAATTAGGTTTAGAAGCATTCTCATGAATGTTAATTATCTTAATATTGCTCTTCAGAGCAAAAATCAATTCAATCAAACAATATTTAAATTGAAAAAAAAAGAAAAATAATTTTCTGAAGTTTTATTTTCTAAAAGTTATAAAAAGGTAATTGAAAAAATATTGTTTGCTAATCTTTTAAGAAGGTGCTACATTTACTATTTGGAACTTAGACATTTTAAACTTTAAGTTTTTATAATGCTTTAACTACGCTATACTTCATACATTGAACTCAAGAAAATAATTTTTATTGAGCCATTGTTTTTCTTCATTTGAAATGCTTGCCGCTGGCTAAGTAACTTCTCTAATGGTTGTAATTGTAACTGTATATTTGTTTTGTTCTAATTTAGAATGGATCGTCAAGATTGCTACATGGTATGTGCTGGACAGCTTCATTCAGATGTCACGCAAGGAGAAGGAGGCTCAAGAAGTTCTAATCAAGGAATGGTTGTTGGATGTCACGTTGATACTTCCATGGGAATCATTTCCTTCACTGCAGAAGGACAGCCCACTCGTTACAGTTTTAAGGTGAGCTGAGATGTGTAAAAAATATTCAAGCTGAACTGTATATAAAGACGTTTTTAAATTGAAAGTGAGGCGGCTGCGGTGTACTTGCTCTGTTGTGTTGTTTTGTCGCATGAGGACATTCTGGATAGACCTGGTTTGGTGTTGGAGAAGATTGATGGCGAATGAACTCATGGACCTGATCTGATTTCAGATCAGTGAGGATTAGCAACAACAACAACACGTTTTAAAATGCTATTTTAGTCGCATTTACTCGAAAGAGAAAAAAAATAAAATATATATACAATGAAATTTAAAGGTCACCTGCATCTTACTTTTGAAATTTTTTGCTGATTAACAAAATTTCAGAAGTAATGTAAATGTGGCAAACCATAATTTTTCACATGCTTTTAGTAAGATATCTACATGTTGTAAATAATTATCAGTAATGTTCTTCGAAAAAAAATGTTTTGTTTATTGAAGCTTGTTTTGTTTTTTAACAAATTACCAAACTGCGCGACCGTCCAGGATAATATATCTGTAAAAAGTTCTGAATTTAGGTCAATTAGCGCAAGATATGAGCGAAAGTAAAGCGATATAAAAGCATAGACACTAATACGGCTACAGCGAGTTTGACTTCAGAAAGGTATAGGGGTTTCCTTCGGAATTAATCTTTTCTTCAGCTTTTCTTGCTATTGCGTTGCAGTATGTGCCAATTGAATGCGTTCGCAATATAGAATGTATTTTCTCTCCTCTACCTTGTACTGAGAAAAGATTCCAAATTTGTAGGAAGAGCAAATACTTCACGAAGCTTCCGATTTGTATGAAAACGCTATTACACTTCTGGAGCAAAACAAGTAACATTAGAACTTTGTTGCAACCGTACGGTTGCAACAAATGACACTGCAGAAAATGAATTGTTGTTTTTACAGTATAATATTGGCAGCCGAGGTTCCAATTTAAAACTATAAAATGCACACTAATGAACAGTAAAACTAGCTATTTTACAGTTTCTTACTGTAAAGTTAGCAATTTTACAGTTTATTGCCGTAAAATTTAGCAGCATTATACTGATATAACAACAGTATAATACTGGCAGCAGAGGTTCGGGTTTAAACTGTAAAATGCACGGTAATAAACTGCTAAAGTAGCAATTTTACAGTTTATGAATGTAAAATTAGCAATTTTTACAGTTTATTAGTATGATAGTAGCTGTATTATACTGCAAAAACAGCATTCCATTTTTTACAGTGTAGGGCCCATGCAGTCCAACCGCTTTATTTGGGCTCATACCTTGTCTAATTTGAGCTGTATCTAAAACTTAGATAATATATCCATGACCTTGAAGTTCATGCCATCTGGACCACTCTTTCTTTTTTCAGAATTTTTGAAAATTTCCTGTTTTAGTTTAGTTATAATAATTAGAAATACTGAAAATTAGTAATTAACTTTTTTGTTTCGTAGCGCAGTGATTAATGGTTGTTGAGCATCACTACAACAATTCACCGTATTTGTATTCATAAATTCTCCATTAAACATGCATATCTGTATGTTGCCCTCTTTTTTCACCCCAACAGTATTAAATCAAAATAAGTTCAATAAATTAGAACCATACATAAGCAATATCATTATACTATGTGATTCACTGAAAACGTAACTAAATTAAAGCAGTAAGTAGAACAAAATATTATATCGTGTGATTCAGTAAAAAGTTTAAGCTTAAAATAAATTCGCAAAATCAATTTAAGACTATATTTCGAACAAATTTTAATTCTTTTAGGTTGAACCCGGAATCAAGCTTTTCCCTGCTGTCTTCTTTGAAGCTACCAGCAAAGAAGTTCTACAATTTGAGCTCGGCAGAACTCCTACCACACTTCCTCTGTCATCTGCTGTTCTCCGTAGCACAGAAAGGCATCTTACGCCGCAATGTCCCCCAAGACTAAAGGTCAGTTTGATATAATTTTCATACAATTCATCTGAAACGGAGCATTCTGAAACCATTGCACTTTTATTTTCAGAATGTTTAAAAACAGCTA
The DNA here is from genome assembly GCA_038373865.1 of Uloborus plumipes. NCBI lineage: Eukaryota > Metazoa > Arthropoda > Arachnida > Araneae > Uloboridae > Uloborus > Uloborus plumipes. The sequence goes on from JAXGGA010008942.1 coordinate 26,621, forward strand.
AGTATATTTAGAAAACTGTTTTTAAATGCTGCCTATGTGTTGACGAAAATGCATTGATATTTTCATTGAACTGGAGTATTTAAATGGTAATATAACGCTGCTGCTCTTTTGAATTTGCTTTAATAAATAAGCACACTCTTTTCTATAAAAATATGCTCACCATAAAATAGCAGTCTGAATGAAACGAAACTGTACACAACTGTAAGGAAAGTTTCAATAAAAGAAAGTCATTACAAAATGGAAGAAATTATCATTTATTACAAGAAAAGCACTAAGAGAATTGACTTCTAGCGTAGATTCCCTAGTCGATGTAGGCGAGAATTGAGGAATAGAAATCCCTATGATTTCTTACGTGATCTCATGCCACTGTTACTGCAATAACTCATCTAATTTGATCAACCTCTTAAGCTGTCCTAAGTACCCTCCCAAGAGATCCCAGATATGATACATCTGTGACAAATCAAAGAATTGAGCTGGCCAGAAAAGGGGATGATGTGGTTGAGGGGTATAAATCGTAAATAGTTTTCTTTAAATATTTTTTATCATTGCGAGATTTTATAAACAGCATGTAGTTTTAGGTAGTTTTAGTAACTCAGTCTTTATATCTGAAAAAATATCTTTAATAATATTTTCCAAGTAATCATAGTCTAGGCAAAACCAATTGCTTCTATCTACTCGCAAGACCAAAGAATAAAATAGAAGACTTTAAAACTTGAACTAACCATGTACAATATCACAGCACAGTGACGAGTAACATTCTAAAATTCAATTACCTAGTTGTACATCTTATCTCTATTATTAAGTTTTGTCAAAAACCAATCATTTCTTTAAACGGGGTCATACCAAATTCTATCCTCCCTATATGGAAGGAAAGTTATTGCTATTCTATAGATAAGAGGTTTGTAACCGTTTACTCCTAAATGGTAATAGCAGTTATAATTACTTTACGTCCGGTGTTTGCTATACTAGTTAACTCTTGGTGGTAATGCAATTACTTTTGCTTTAGGTCCAATGTTTACAACCCTACCAATGGGCCCGTGCTCCAAACATAAACTTGAAACCCCATGCATTGAAGTTGTCTGACATTCGGGGTTGGAGTATGCTTTGCGAGGATCCCGTTTCTATGTTAGCCGTTCACATTCCAGAGGAAGATCGTTGTATAGATGTTTTGGAGCTTATTGAGAGAGAGAAGTTATTGAGGTAAGAGTTACTATTCTTCAATTCAGAGTTTTAGCTATGATAAAATACACTGAAGTGACAAAAGTCATGGGATAGCAATATGCAAATTTTCAGATGGCAGTAGCATCGCATAGAACAGGTATAAATGCGCAGTGCTTTTACAGAGCTTTCATTTCTGTTCAAGTTATTCATGTGAAGAGGTTTTAACGTGATGATGACCGCACGACGTGAATTAACAGACTTTGAACGCGGAATGTTAGTTGGAGCTAGACGCATGGGTCATGCCATTTCGGAAATCGTTAGAGAATTCAACATTCCCAGATCCACTGTGTCAAGAGTGTGCCGAGAGTATGAAATTTCAGGCATAACATCCCACCATGGACAGCGCAGTGGTCGACCGCCTGCACTTAAAGATCGAGACCGGCGACGTCTGCAAAGAGTCGTAAATTCTAACAGACAAGCAACACTGCGTCAAATCACCGTAGAAATCAATGTGGGACGTACAATGGACGTGTCTGCTAGAACTGTGCGGAGAAATTTGGATTTCTTGGGCTATTCCAGCAGAAGACCGACTCGAGTGCCTTTACTGACAGAACGACATCGCTTGCAGCGACTCTCGTGGGCACGTGAGCATATCGGTTGGTCCCTAGATGAATGGAAAACCGTGGCCTGGTCCGATGAGTCACGATTTCAGCTGGTAAGAGCCGATGGTAGGGTTCGAGTGTGGCGCAGACCCCACGAAGCCATGGACCCAAACTGTCAGCAAGGCACTGTTCAAGCTGGTGGTGGCTCCGTAATGGTGTGGGCTGTTTTTTCATGGCATGGACTTGGTCCTCTAGTGCGACTGGACCGAACATTGACTGGAAATGCTTATGTGCAGCTACTTGGAGATCACTTGCAGCCATTCATGGACTTCATGTACCCAAACAACGATGGGATTTTTATGGATGACAATGCGCCATGTCACCGGGCCACAACTGTTCGCAATTGGTTTGAAGAAAATTCTGGACAATTCCAACGAATGATTTGGCCACCTAGATCGCCCGACATGAATCCCATTGAGCATTTATGGGACACCATCGAGAGGTCTGTTCGTGCCCAAAATCCTGCCCCATCAATGCTTTCACAATTATGGACGTCTATCGAGACAGCATGGCTCAATATTCCTGCAGAAGACTTCCAACGACTTGTTGAGTCCATGCCACGTCGAGTTGTTGCACTTCGCCGGGCAAAAGGAGGGCCGACACGATATTAAGAGGTATCCCATGACTTTTGTCACTTCAGTGTATAACGTAGTTGATATTATTTTTTAAAAATTGATGCAAAACTTTTGCGATGGTATGAATGTTTATCTGTAAATCATGGGTTAACGTATTTTGTGAGAAGAAAGTTTAAGTAAATATTTATATTTCTTTAAAAACTGATATTGATATGAGTGATATTGGTAAGAGTGATATGTGAGCCCATACCCTTGATTCTTTCGTCAAATAATTTTTTCTCGTATGAATTAGTTTCTTGATTAAAAAAAGATTTTATTTCCATCTTTTTTAAGTATGAAAAAAACTTGTATGTTTGAATGAGAACTCGTTTGCGGTTTTCAAAATGTATTTATTTAAAAACTCGTTTATTTTAGCTTTCACGCTCATACTCTGGCGCTTTATGGTGCCCTCTGCTTCCAAGGTAATCACAGAGCTGCTCATACTATCTGTGGTCATGTTGATGAAAAGCAACTGATGTATGCAATTCAATCTGAATACATGTCGGGTCCTCTGAGAACAGCCTTTACAGATTTACTGATCGCACTTCATTTGGAATTCCATGCCTATGCCAGGTAAAATAGGAAAAATTAAAAATATTTTAAATATTTTTGTTTTCAAACTAAACAAATAACAAACTGTATTTAAATACGAAGCGTTGTTTTGTAAATAAACAGCTACAGCTCAAAATCGAACCAAAACTTCTAGGAAATAATCAGAAAAATGCTATGTTGATCAATAACATTCTTGTCTCGAGCATGATTCGAACCCTGTAGACCTGAGTAATCTCGTAGGAGCATTGTGGCTATGCTACTGGGTGGGTATTTTAAATGCAACATAATTTTTTGCAGTTATATTGTTCAAAAGTAAAATTACCACATTCGACATTTTCTGCATTTTTGGCTTAAAAAATGCAAATGGAAACTAATGAAATTTGCCTATATCAGAAAAATTGAAAAGTCGAGGCAAACTACAACATACGTAACATTGAGTGATTGTGATAGTAACACTTATTCTTTCCTTCAATATAATGGCAATATTACTAAAAAGAACACAGTCGTGCTTATGAGTTGAAATATTTTTGCAAAAGTGTTACTTATCCTGATATTGTTTTAGTAACAATTTGTCTAGTCTAAGTATTAGGAAAAGAATGTCCAGTTTAATTTCATAAACTAAGCTCATAATAATTGCGTCAAAATTACTGTATTACGAACTCTTCATGACTCCCGTCAAGTTTTAAAACTACGAACAGACAAATTTCGCTTTGCTCTGTGTATGCAACACAGGTGAAACCTGCTCTTAATTGGAATTGAAGAGCAAGTTGCTTCTTTATATAAATGTCTGTTATAGGTACTACTTTTTTCATTTCCCGTTAGTAACGAACGCTCAACTACAGTATAAATGTAATCAATTACTGCGTCGTAATTCGGTTGTTAGAGCTATCCCTAGTTTTATACTTTACTACACCTTTATATTTTTTCTGCCTTTCAGGAGCTTAACACAGAATGAATTTATTTTACCTTTGGGTCCAGATCTCCGTGCTATGTACGAAGAGCCAGCTTCTGCACATAGCTTATCAACGATGCAGTATTCCTCCATCCGTCCGGAAATGACCATGAGTCCGATTGCGTAAGTAAAATATCTTTGCTTATGATCTACTCGTAGTAGCAGACATCTAGTATAGAAAGCTTAAGGTTGCTATTTGAGCCTCCAACATGAAACCGGTTTTGAATCTAGGCTTTGAGTAGCAAAACCAGCTCAATTCGCTTTTTAACATTTCAGCAGAGCCACAAAAACATTCACGGTTTGAGCTGTTTTGCAATGAAAACCAGTTTTTGACAGCAGTTTTTAACCGGATTGAAACCTGGCACGGGATGTGCTCAAAACGGTTTTTTAATAACATGTACCAAGAAGTATCAACTTAGAAAAAAAAAATGTTGTTGCTTCTTATCTTCCATCTGATCCGACGCAGTCAGACTAGATCTAAGAAACCGTCGACCTTAAGAAAATCATAGACGAGCAGAAGGGAAGTAAGGATATCCTCCTAATCAAGACCAAGGTAATCCAAAATATGATTTGCTGATGCCTGGCAGCTTCTGCGTTTGGGAGCTGAGCGGGAAAGTTTGGCCTCCCTCCGAAAAGACTAGGCTTTTAGAGGACCACCAGCTAGGCTTGAGAGGGTGGTGCAAATCTTCCTTTCAAAAGTGAAAAACCGGGCTTGTTCCCCCTATACAAATTATAAGAGAGGAACTGCCCAATCCATTTGAAGCTGCAGTTTTTTCTTGGAGAAAGTTCCAAATATGTAAGTTCCATTGATGCAGGAAAGAATGAAAATTTATGAACCGAGCTAGTTTTGATACAACATGCCTAAATTCATTGTTACGTAATAGTCCGCCGTTTTGGCGATTTTTAATGAAGTTGGAATGCGGTTTAGTACTTTTATGGTGATAAATGTTTTACTTGCATGATTAACATATCACTACTCACGTTAACAGTAAAACTAAAAACAGAGAATAATAGCCAATTAATTATCACGCAATAATAAGGCGAAGACATGCCACATGACAGGTCGCAGAGGTGTTTCCTATTTTCAAAGGAGATAATTCTTTCTACCGTAGTATTTTCTCAAAGTTTACTTTCCGAACAACATAAGAATAGATTCATCTGGAACACATTTAGATATTCGTATAAATTGATAAATGATCGATATTTTAAATAAAGCTATCAGACACGTGTAATAGAAATATACTATTAACTGTTTCTGAAACAAATCTTGTAAATTATTTTGATATGCCTTTTAATATTAAAAATTCCTGATTATGTATTCTACCGCTTTCATATTGTTTTACATTACCGGTATGTTGGTCGAAGAATGGAGTAAATTTGACGATATCCTCCTAAACGAATCTTTCAACCAACTAGAAAAACCATTGTGACAACATTAATTGCCCAGCTGAATTTCGGTGGTCGTCAAAGTATAAGTTAGGCATTAGCATCGAAGAAAGAAGATTTTTCTTGAAGTTTGTGAATAAAGGAATATATCTAGTTCACACCAAGAAATATGTAGGCTTAGCAACAGTAATCGGAACAAGATATTAGAATAAAATTAAAAAAAAAAAAACGTTGCAGTAAAAATTTGATTTAACCGTCTGCCTCTATTTTTGTAGATATACAGTTATTTAAGCACAAATTTAATGAGACTGATTATTATTACTTGTTTAGGAAAAGGATAGTCAAGAGTTTGTGTTTTTTTGTAAGGGCTTCAACAGGATCGCATTTTTTCACTGAACAGGAGAATACTAGAAAAGCTCCTATGAGACAAATCACGAAGGTAGTGTCTATCATCACCCATTTCATCTTGCTTCACAAAGCAAGCACTAGTTCTCTCCATGCAGGGACTGCAAACTGGAGATTTCCTAATTCTAAAAAAGAAATAATGAGACAAATCAGAAAAAATATTCTTTTTTTTATATATATAGGTGGGTTGTGATAATACATTTAGTGTAAAGTTTTGTTTTTTGACTACACAGTAATAAGAAATTATCACAAAACCTAAATGCAGAAAACTTAGTTATTGTTTTTCATAAATAAATGGTTCGACATTTTTTCAGAGAGAAAATTATATCATTAAAAGATCTGAGTACACCTTACTTCCCTATGGAAAATTTGAAGCAATTTATTATGGACGCTTTAAATGATGCTGTCTGCAAAGGGAATAGACCAAATAGGGATCCCATTGGAGGAAGCAATGAAAATCTCTTCGTGTAAGTTCTTATTTTATCCGTTTTTTATAAATATATCTCACTTGTGAATTATTTTTATAACTCCATCCACGCGTTAACGATTTAAAAATATGATACAATGAAAACTGTTTGTATTTGCTACACTCCATCACTGTTCTTCTTGGTTTAGTGCAAAAATTCGAAAATCTGTGCTTTTATTTGTTAGGGTAATCCTCAAGATAAAGAAAAAATGCGTCTGTCAACAAACTCTTCGCTTTAGATAAGCCATTAAGAGTACCTTTAAGCCATTCCAGAACCTTTTAAATAGCTTAAAAGTTTTTAATACTATTGACTTCTATTCTCTTTTTTACAAAAATAAAGTTGAATATATATATATATATATTTAAAAATTTTATATATTTCGTTGAAAATTTCATTTCTTGACTACAGCAATAAGGAATTATTGCACAAAAAAGTACGTTTCCCTAAATTTGTGCACAGGTAATTGCATCATTCAATAGTTCTAAAGTTACTGTTTGGAAGATATTTTTGAAGTTGAAAATGCTCTTCCTATAATGTTACATTATATAAAAAAATAATAATTATCTATATCTTGTGAGGTTTATGGACAAAAGTACAGTTTTTAAAATTTTAAAATTTTATTAAAATTTATTCCTCATCTCCTTCCTGAAGTTTCTCAAAGTTATCCTAAATATCAGAATGCCTAGAGGCTTGAATTACTATTTTTTGTTTTGTATAACTACTTACTAGTTTCACAGTAAGTTATTCAGGTATGTACGATGCAGATACCAAGGTAATTTTGATATGTCTTGGAATGTATTATGTTACCTGATGTACTTGCTATTGTGAAACCGTATTCTTTTAAATTATTTTGTTTACTGTATTTTTGAATTAATGTAATTTTTTTCTACAGACCAATCATTAAATTAGCCGACAAGTTGTTGCTTATTGGTCTCATAAACGACGAAGAACTGCAGTGGCTCTTACGTTTAATTGATCCAGAAAATTTTGACCCAGACTTCAATGCTGGTAAGATGTTCATGTCATTATCATTTTTATTATTCTGATAATAGATGCAGTTCGTTCAAAATGTTCTTGAAATTTAAATTGGTCTTTTATGACACCTGACATTCAATTTCAAAAAGTTCTTGCTTCTGAGATCAATTAAGTCAATTCGTTATAAATTCAATTTGACATAAATATGAATTTTTTGGTAATGTATACGCAATGTTTTGAAAAGTGTATTTATATTACAACACATGAACACGTACTAGGAATTTCTGAATATCACATGGCGTGAACGAACTTCAATTTTATACTTATCTAATATTATAACGAACTTCTTCTAAAGAAGATCGTTTCTCAGAGAATATATTTTGTTATGTTACAAGAGGGAAAATGCTACATGGAAACTTACAGATTGTTGCTTTGAAAGTGTTGGAAATAATACCGAATAATCGGAAAGCCACAATTGTTTTCGTTTTTTTCATATCAAAAGGACAAAATTAAAAAATTCAGGATGTCATAAAAAATAAAAATTAAGCATTAGGTAGCGAAGAGAAATCTAATAATTGGAATATTAACTTTCGTATGAAAAGAAATGAAAACGAGAATAATAACAAACAACTTTTTGGACTTTAAATTTGTTGTCGATTTGAAGCTTAAAATAAAATTCCAATAAAGAAAAAACTTAAATGAAACGAAGAATGAAATGTAGTATCAAACTAATCAATAAAAACAGTTGCTTTTATAAGCAACCGGTCGGTAACTTAGGTTCCAATAAGACGATACATTTTTAAGTCGGAACTAGCCATGGCAAAATTAGCCAGGCCCGCCATTTAGGGGATCAGGGGGAGTCAATTGTCTCCCTTGGTTTGGAGAATTTATGTATTTACTTATAAGTGGGCGTGGTTTTTGCTCTTTTTTACATAATTTGTGCTGAGTATATATCCCTTGTCCATCCCACTTCCCTGGAAAAAATTGAACTGATGCTCCATCTCTTGTTTAAAACTAGTAATCCATGCTAAGTTCTACAATAATGCTGTAAGGTGCGAAAAATTCAGTTAATGCACTTTGAAATTACCTGTTTTTAAAAAATGAGAGTAAACAAACCGAGTAAACTCAATCAAATGTATAACGCAATCTTTTTCAAACTTATCTTGAAAAACTGTTCAGAATCCAAATGCTACTTGTAATAAACTTTGTCTTTTGTATTACAGAAAACGAAAATCAAGTTCGTGGATTATTGCATATGAACCTTGCTGAAGGTGTAAAACTTCAAATGTGTTATCTCTTGCATCATTTATTCGATTTGCAACTTAGACACAGAATTGAATCAATGCTAGCGTACTGTGATGACTACGTTAACGAATTGCAAAGCGTAAGTACGATAACCAAATAACCAGAATATGAAGGGTGGCAAGTAAAAACAAAGTTATTGCCGTCGGTACCACCACTAGTTTTTAAGTTTTTAAATGGCTTTAAATTTAAAGTGCTTATTCTCTCATAATATTAGCATAATCATTATATAATATCACATGGAATCGGTTCAATATTCGCAAAATTTGGAAGAAAATTAGTAGAAAAAGAAAAATCATTGAAGTAAAGATTACCACTTGTAGGATAAAATAAAATTTAAAGAGCTTAAAAAATGTGTTGATTTTAACTGATTTCTTCTCAACAGGATCAATTAAGGAGATACATTGATATCAAACAATCGGATATGCCATCTGCTGTTGCTGCAAGGAAAACAAGAGAATTCCGATGTTCCCCTAAAGAACAGGTAATTTGTTTTTAAATATTGTTTCCCAAAAACTCCTTATTTAAATTATCCTAATCGAAGCTCATCGTAAACTACGAAAGTAAAAATGCACTATCAAATTTTTTCCTTTAAATAATGTTGATAAAAATAGAAAAAAAATCAAAAACTTTAAATTTACTTTTAAAGATACAACTAAGTTTATTACCTTGTCCATTTTAGCGTTTGCTTTTCTTAAACTAATTTTTGTTGGTGTCAATCAGTTACAGCATCAGCTTTGTTAAATGTATTATCAAGTTAATTATGTAACTTATATTTTTGCAGATTGATTGCTATTTTTCTATATTCTTGCAGAAGCTAGTACATAGCACATTGTTCTACGAATAGTAGCAAGTACTCTAGAGCAAATTATTGATTAAATGTAAAGTTGAATGCCTCAGGAAATGAAGCCCATTAGAATGGAGATTTTAATACTGAAAAAGCAAACTGAAAATGATTTCATAAAATTGTGTCATTTAAAAATCATTAAGTAATTTATATATGATTTATATCACACATGAAGTTTTATATTTCAGATGAGAGCGATTTTATGTTTCAAAAACTTGGAAGAAGACCAAGCGGATCAATGTTCTTGTGGGGAAGATTTGCGCGAAACCTTGATTAATTACCATGATGAGTTAGTCAGTCGTATAAAAGGTTTTTGTTCTTCTGAAGAAAAAGAAGAAACGGAAGAAAAATCTGAAGAACCGTCCAAACCATGGACTCAGAGGCTATTGAACATTGTGAAGATGGTTAAAGCAGCAGATCAAGAAACTGAAAGTACAGAAAAGGAAGGCCCGAGAGCAGAAGGTTAGCATTGTTTTTTTTATCTTACCTATCTTTATTTAAAGATGTCTCTCGTTGGTATTAGCAAGTTGATGATATACCTAAATGTGAAGTTTCTGACAGCATTCTTAAAAGGAGACTTATAAATTTGATCTCTGTTAAGCACTTTTCAGATTGTTTTATCAACAAGACACTTCCGCTAAAAATTTAAAGAATAAGCTCAATTAGTATTTCCTGTTGCTGTGTGAGTTTTCACTTTATATTAACTTTTTGTATTTATTGATGAAATTATATATGTTCTTTGATGTTATTAATATTTGCAGCCATTTTTTGAATTCATTAGAATTTGACTTAGGTTTTAACTTAGGCAAAATATTTTTTAACCGAATATTCGACCTTGGGTAATCTAAGCAACTGCCCGAATAAAATTTCACTGTGACTGATTTCGAAGTGTTATTATTTCCTAAGAGGATGCTTCAACGATCTAATCCTTTTATTTTAGAGATTGTTTTTTGTTGAGATTTGCTAATTTTAAAGCTTTTTATTATCAACTCATTTTCGTAAATCTATGGAATATCATTTCAATGTGTACTTCAACGTGTTTTGTCCCTGTCATTTCTAGAATTACTCCAAAAGAAAATTGTTGTAACATTAGTGAAATGGGCTGAAGAAACTGAATTCGAGAATAGAGAGCTTGTGAGGCAAATGTTTCATCTTCTTCTTCGTGCATTTAATGGTATAGGAGAGGTATGTGTAATATGTTTACTCAATAATGAAGTTACACTTCTTACTACAATTCACATTTGCATATTTTGAGTCTTTTATTGCTGGTTTAATTCTTGCTCGTATTTAAGACACACTTTTTTTGTTGATTGTTTTGATGTTACTACAGTTAATAAAAATCGCTAGCATTAATTTTATAACAAAGGAATGCAAGTAAAGACTATCGCGTGACATAATTTTATATGGCAATGTACTTATTTAATGATCCGAAGTTTTATATTAATGATCTATTACTAGTTGAATAATAAAGAGCTTCACCTACATATACACTTCTGAAAACATATAAATGTTTCGGAAACATGAAAATAAAAATAGCGATTACCAGTTAGCTGTTCTGGCACTCTAAAGAGCTTCTTTTTTGCAACAAAAGTAAAAAATTAAAAAGTATTAATACGAGATTACACGCAACATTGTACGCTCACTCCAAGCAATGATTTCATAAATCCTTCATCAAATAGTAAATGAGTAATTTAAATACGTATTTGTAGTTGTGTGTGTAAGTAGTTCTCCCATTACTGAGCAATACTAAAATTGTATTATTAATTTGTTTTCAATTTAGTTACGCAGGGCTGTCTATCCTCCAGAGAGTAAGGACACACTTCCGTATTAACACGAAGACTCCCCAGAAATGAGAGCCCTCTCTCCCGAAACAAAAGAGAATAGTGTCCCTAAAATCAAGTTACGATAGTTCATAACTTTTTATGTCTTCTATATAGAGATTAAATTTTCATCCTGTTCACAATTTTGGCGATAATTCGCCAAAATTCGCGAGTTGGAATTAGGCTTTTAAACTTAAGTTAGTAAGCACGTTAAGCATGTTTTACAGTAAGAAAATAGTCTTTTTTACAAAAAACAAAGTGGCGTTGGGTTTGAGAAGTCCATCGTAAGTATTTTCGTTCGGCTTACCTCAATTACAAAAAAAAAAATTTTATCCAATACATATATGGGCAGCGTATACTATATGCTTTTCCCTAACAATAGTATAGGAAACCTTTTAAAATGTTTTGCATCTTATCCCAACATCATACTCACCTTTAAGATTCTCCATGTCCATTTATTTTGCGTTTATTTTATTCTTCCGTTATTCTGTTAATCAATACAAAACCTATTTTCTACTTTCCAAAAAAGTTGATCAATGATATTTAAAACATGCATTTATTTTGTTTTTCTTTTTATGAATTCCTGTGCGTAATGTGATTTTAGATGATGAACGCTATGGAAAATACTTATACAATAAGTACGAACAGCAAAGATGATGTTGTAGTGCTTTTGGGATATCTACAACGAGTTCGAGCGCTGCTTCCAGTACAAATGGGCCCAGAAGAGGAGGAAATAATGAGGAATAGTTTGTGGTAAGTTTTCGTAACCTGTAATTTTCATTAACACATAGTAATCTGTTTAACCCTCTTTATACATATAAGCCCTAATAAACTCTGAACTTATGCTTGGCTAGTTATAAGAGAAAATACTTTACTTACTATGAAATAGAAATTAGTAACTGAAGTAGTGTGGGATTAGCTTTTAGTGTTGAAATATGCAGCTTCTTACACAGTGATGACTTCATCACTTTTTGATGTGCGATATATTTTCTTTCACGTGACGTCAAATGTTAATGATACTCCTGTTCCGTCAAACAGCCAATCAGAAGCGCATATTCTAACATATATAGATACATACGTTCGAATTTTTAATAGTATAAATCAAATATCAGTTGCAGTTGAGCCAAATATCTCTTCGCCAAATGATGCCTCCTTAGTTCAAAATTATATTCCATTTTCCCTTCATTGCGCTAGTTTTTGCTCTCGCATTTTTGTACATTTATTTCTATCACCTTTGCCCTCAGTCGCTTTTACTTTCAAACAGTTTTTTTTAAACGTCTATAGCTTACATTGACCAATTTTATTTCTATTTTCGTGAAACCATAAATGCTGATGCTATTTGATTCCTAATTAGTGCCAAACATTATTTTTGACGTAGTTTAAAAGAATGTGCTTAACGATGTTTTACAAGTCTTTTATGCAGTACATTTCTACAAAAATGTAAAAATATACTTTTATTTAATATGAAAACTGCATTTTAATTTTTAAACTTCCACTTTAGGGCAATGGTCAGCAACCGCGTATTCTTCCAGCATCCTGATCTCATTCGCATTTTGAGAGTTCACGAAAACGTCATGAAAGTGATGATCAACACTCTTGCGAAAAGAGCTCAAAGTGATTCTGGACCGGTAAGGTTTGTCATATAATATATGTATGTCAAAATAATAATAACTATAATATAGATTATTTACTTATAGTATACTTAACATATTTAAGGTCGCCATTTTCTGTTCTAAATTGTGTTTCCAGTTACTAAAATTTGGAAACGGAAGTGACTAGCTTGCATAGTTGTAACAATAAGTATGTTCCTACGTTTTGATACCATGATACCCATTATTAGAGCCATTATTACCTATTGTTCTAGCAGGTAAGAAACTTTTCCCGGAGTAGAAAGGGCATGACATTTCTGCAACTGGTTAGATGTTACTTAATTGTGGCTTCAGTAAACTTTTTCCTTCAGTTACTCTCGCAACGGAATAAAGATACATTATTCCGTGCATATTTTAGCAATTGATAAGGGAATAAAGTTTCTCACATGTCCTACCATAGAAAAAAAATCTCATATTTCTCTTCATCAAAGTCATACAGTGCATCTAAGCTTCATAATGTATTTTTCAGAGCGTATAAGTTGTCCTACTCAGCGTTAGAATTTGTTTCCAAGAATTTTTAATCAGATATTATTTGTTTTCCTGTAATGGGCATAATGCAGCTAGTTAACTAGGAATTAATAATCAAAACAATAAATGATAAAACTGATCAAGCATCCAAGAAAAAATGAGCTAAATGGGAGTGCATAAATTACTGTAAATAAATAAAGAAAATAACATTACGGTTAATGTAAATTGGCTTAATTGAAGGTGATATAATACTGGTCCCATGAACTACTAAGTTATATTTTTAGATTAGCTTAGGACCACACTGATATCCTACGCTGATTTCGCTTCTCAAATAATAGAATGAAAACACAGATTTCAACGCTTTTTGAATGGAATTGTCATTTTATTTGAATATTGCTACATATGAAAATTACTTCTCACATCGCAGTTGATAATAAAAAAGGTTTTAATAATTTTGAATATGTAAGTTATTTGAAAACAACTATTCTTTCTTGTAGAGAAAATGCTATTAGTATTCCTATGATTATTATTAATTATTATCACCATTATTATTGTTATTATTATTTATTATTATCATTATTGTTATTATTTATTATTATTATTATTAATTTTATTATTATTTTGCAGAATACGTCTCACGAGATGGTTGTTGCCTGCTGTCGATTCTTGTGCTTTTTCTGCCGCACGGGAAGGCAAAATCAAAAGGCCATGTTTGAACACTTGGGCTTCCTTCTGGAGAACAGCAACATCCTCCTTTGTAAGTGATGGATTCTTGTTATATGACCTCGTTCACAAAACAAATGTTTTTTTTTTCGAATGTACTAAGAAAGTGATGAGCTAATTAGAAAATGGTATTCTGTGAGAAAAGTGTCTATCGGAAATATCGAGTTTTAAAATTTGGCATTCTTTCTGCTTAACAAAAGTAGTTTTTAATACACACGATTGTAATTATTCGCATAGAACTCGTTAATGGAAACTTATAACATTTTGTTTTGTTAAGCACTTGATAATCTTAAAGTTAATCATTATTTTAGAAAATATGAAATGATTGTTATTTTTTCCCCCAATAGCGCGTCCGTCTCTACGAGGCTCAACGCCTCTTGATGTGGCTTATTCATCATTAATGGAAAATAGTGAACTTGCCTTGGCTTTAAGAGAACATTATTTGGAAAAGATAGCTATTTATCTTTCGAGATGTGGTTTACAATCTAATCAAGAATTGCTGGATCGAGGATATCCTGATGTAGGTTGGGATCCTGTAGAAGGAGAACGTTACCTTGATTTCTTGAGATTTTGTGTCTGGGTCAACGGTGAGTACGTTTGCTTTTAAGATTACAAAATATTCAGTAAACAAATAAAAAAATAAAATAACGACATCTGTCGTTAAAAGTAACAAAAAATAGAACGCTTTGTTAGTACTTTTTTGAAAGTTTAAGTGCTAAAGCATTTTGCACCACTCTGAAAGTTAAGTAAAAATTGTAGTACTTTATCTTCAGTTGAGTAAATATTTGACCATTAAGTCCGCTCTGTTGTATCAAAGTCACTTGTGCTTTTTGCCTACTTAATATACCTCGTGATAGTGCAAAAAAGGGGGTTCATTACATATTCATCTCATTTATTTAATTGTGGAAATCAACTGAGCTAACTATTTCGCTTTTTCACTATTAAAATTCTATATTTAATACACAAGAAACAATTAATCTCTATTCTTAAATATACTAAACTGTCTTGAAATCTAAATATTCAACTTTTCCTTCTAATTACTTTTGAAATTATCTTAACGCTTTTCTTACTCTTATGTTTATTTTGTTTCAAATGCAACTTAGTTTTAACAGCGCATTAATCATATTAAAATTTTGATAAATGCAGATGTTTTTATGCATCAACAATATGTAGTACCATTGATCATCGCAGTGAAATCATTAATTTTGCTTTCGTCCTAAAAAATAGGAGAAAGCGTGGAAGAAAATGCCAATCTTGTCATTCGTTTACTGATTCGACGTCCTGAATGTTTGGGACCTGCTCTTCGTGGTGAAGGTCCAGGACTTCTTGCAGCTATCAAAGAAGCTATCAAAATGTCTGAAAAGATTTCTGCTGATAAATTGGCCAGTGGAGCAGCAACAGAGGAAGATGAAGATTACATTGACATGGGATGTGCAATCTTGAACTTTTATTGTGTTCTTGTAGACCTCTTAGGTCGTTGTGCACCAGAAGCTTCAGCAATTGCTCAAGGAAAGAATGACTGCATTCGAGCTCGATCCATTCTTCGGTCTTTAGTACCTATGAAAGATTTGGAAGGAGTTCTCAGCTTGCGGTACAATCTTTTGACACCACAAGGTAATTATTATTTTCCTTCATTTAATTACTTAATTTTACGACTTAACTATACGATTCAATCTAAATGTGATTTATGTGTTCTCTATGTGACTTTTAACTTTTAAGTCTCCCTTTTTCACTCATTTATTTCATTTCTTAATTGTACCGAAAAAATACATACTTCTTTCTCTTTTTTAAAGCAAAATCAATCTTTTTTTTCTTTTTTTAATGAAATTATCACCAAACTTGGTATAAAAAATGACTCAAAAATGTATGAAAAAAAAGGAGGCTTTTTTCCTCTGGGAATTTCTGTGGCATGTTTTCTGAAGAAAATAATTACAAAAGTGCTCAAAAAAAATAAACTGTTAAAAAGAAGAATAATATTAATGCAATGAACTGAAATTAATGACATAATTTATCAACTTTCAATTAACGAGTTTGATTAATTTAATTAATTTTTCGTTTTTGAACCCAACCTCTAATAAAGAAGTACTGATTGGATCGTTTCTTTCTCTATTAATAGTGAAAAGGTTACACTTTTTGCTATCCAAACTTATTGCTATCTTGCTCATTTTTTGCTATCTTAGTTATTTCAAGTCCACATGTTGCTTTATATATTTTATTCTTATTTATTCCCTCAACTATAATTCAATCATAAAAGATTTTCACAGAAGCACGTCAATACAGCTGTATTGTCCAATTAATAACATGCATATTCACAAGAAGAATCAAAACTGCTATACTAATGCTTTTTTTTTTTTTTTTTGAATTTAAAATAATTTAGAAGGCGACAGTGACATGCCAGTTGGACTGCAGCCAAATCACAAACAGTCCATCGTACTTTTCTTGGAGCGAGTGTATGGAATTGAAAGTCAAGAAACATTTTTCAGACTTTTAGAAGACGCTTTCTTGCCAGACCTGCGAGCAGCAACAATGCTTGAACGGGTATACTTTTAGAAATTTTTTTCTCGATACAAATATTTTATTCATAATGTTTAGAAAAACTGCAAATTCTGAATTAATCCTCACAAATTTGAATCAGGAACCACTTTTTGTGTTATGCATTGCATACTCGTATGTTCCCTATACTTAAGCAAAAATGCAACACATAATATACTGCCAACCAGAAATATAGCGTTTGTTGTAACTTTGATGAGCTCTGAAAATGTAACCAATGACTGATAATACAGAATGCTGTAAGTGGAAATTTTTAAATTCCAAAGGAAATTGATTTAAACTTGTAAGAATGAAATACTGCATTCATATAAGTTAATTCAAAACAATATTTTGTTCCTTTGGTTAATACATCAGACCTTCACAATCTAGTGCCAACCAGTTATAAATGAAAAGAAGGGGAGGGGGTTACCTTAAAGACGGAAAACTCTTTAATGTTCCGTATTTAATTTTACATTCTAAGACTGATCGTAATCACAGTATAGTAACATCAGGTATTAGCATAGTTGGGGAGAGATGTAGTGTCGTGTACCTCTCTTTTCGATTTTTAAGTGAAAAGTTGAAAAAGAAGTAGCAGTTATTGGCTTTTCATTTCTGATGACAAACCTAAAAAATTTTCAGAGATGTTCCTGGAAAAGAATGTGCAGCTGATGTGCCAATATTCTGCCAGTAAAATATCTTGCAAACAACTGTCCGGTGCTCAAAAAGTGTTGAAAACCTGTGTCTAAAAAGAGTTTTAAAGTGCGTAATGTAATTAAGAATTGTATGAACTAAAAACATATATGAGTCTAGAACTTTATCTGAGCAAAAATGTTTCTATGTAAAATATGTTGTTTCATTATGATTATTTTATTACTGGAAATAAATAAATTTGTAATTAAATAAGTGGTATTTTATTCAATGTTTTATGCTTTTCTATTTCAGTTTGATGGTTCTGAAAGTGAAATGGCTTTAGCTTTGAACCGTTACATTGGAAATTCTGTCCTGCCTATTTTAATAAAATATTGTCATTACTTCGGAGATGCTGATAACTACGCAAGCTTACTAGATGCTACGCTTCACACAATTTATAGACTTTCTAAGGTTAAAATATTAACAAAAGGACAGAGGGAAGGTGTTTCCGATTTCCTGGTAGCTTTAACACAGTAAGTATTTATAACTGTTATTTCTGATCTTTACAATTCAACGGCTAATATAAATACCAAATTTTGTTTCCCCAGTAGATCATGTATACATTTATAAAATTCTGCTTCTTTATTCTTGGTTTATTTAAAGGGAAAATTAAGCTCAGAAAATTTCATAAAAAACTGACTCGTATATAGTGAGGCGTCAAATAGCTTCATATACAAAGAAAAACCACGTAGGCTAATTCATGAAGCTCATTATGTAACGATATGCTTTTGAATATATAACAGTAAATGAATTCTGATTCACTATTTGTTTGGCTTACCGAATGCTTATGGGTATTTCCATGCGACTCACATTACCATTTGACATGGTTTAACCAAAATTATCTAAAGTGATCTGTCAATAATAATTGACCACAAGCCAGTAGTAGACTACAGAAGCACAAAAATGTAAAATATAAAAATAAATTTGGGTGTGTGTGTATATATATATATTCTCTTATTTTGGTTGCTTTAGAAAATTTCCAGCATACCATGAAATGCTCTGTTTCAATTTACAGCTGTGATAAAGTTTTGATTGGAAGTTAGGATGGAACACTTACAAAGCCATTTTGAAAATTTCAAGAAAATTGCTTTTAGCACTAGTGAGAGATGCGATTAGATAAAATGTGTAATCTTATTGCTTGAGGTTAAGTGTACGTAGATCACAGAGATGGTCCACCTGTGGCTCGGCGGAGTATTAAGAGTGGCACGCGAGGGAAGGGAGAGGGGGGGAGGGCACTGAAAAATTTTAAAAAAATGAGGAAGCAATATCGTCGGTGTCTGGGGTTTCGTGGCTCTGCGGTTGAGGCTTCGACTCGTACATCAGAGGCTGTGGGTTTGATCCTAATCAGTGCTCTGATTGTCATTTCTGAGCTGTAAATCTTTCTCGTGTTGTCTTGTATGTAAACAAAGAAATAAGTCCAATCTCTCGAGGCAATAGCACCCAATCTTTATGATATTAACTATGGATTTGTCTTAACAACAACATGAATGGATCTGTTGATGAATGATTTAAAATAAAACTATGCAAAAAATAATAATAATCCTAGGATAGTAAAGGGATTTTAGTATAAATGGCTTAATGTGGACCAACAAGTGGCCGATTCTGCAAGAATTCCAGGATATTGGGAATGTGCTCGCAACAAGTTCTTTGCCAAAAGTTTTTTCGTCCGGTCGATATGCGTCTAGATTCGCACGGGTTATTGAGAACCACGTTTAAGAAACTCTACTGCACTAATAGTATATGAAGTTTGTAAAAATCACTCTAAAGAATAACATTTTAGTGTGATTATTTTTCTTATCAAATCTATTCAGATTTTTAAATTTTACTTCATTAATTTTCTTTCAAACCTTTTGACAGAAACTTTGTATTTCTTTCCTTCACTTTATCTTCTCTTTCTTGTGAACTGAAGTTTTTTTACAAACTTAAATTTAAAATCTCATATATAAACAATATCGTTTAAAATGTTACAGTCAACTTTTTTTTTAAAACCAATTAATCACTTCACCGAAGTCATTAATTTTCATTTGTGTGCCGAAATGACTTTTACGACATCCACATTAGAGAAACGCTAAATATTAAAACAGCATTAACCTTATAATAAGCACATCATTAACCAACGCTTATTTATAGCACATACAGGAGAACGTAGACGCTCTCATTAATCAAAACCATTTGCTGGAATCTAATTCCTGAACAAACTAATTTAGATCACATCTCGGTAATTGAATTTATCGATTGGAGTTCTCGCGAACTGTAACACTTGTGGGAGAAAAGTAATTAATTGAGAAATATTTGCCTATTGCAAAATCTGTATAAGAAAAAAAAATATCTGTCGAAAAATTATCTAATGTGAAATATTAAAACTAACTAGAATACAATATAGTGCTAACCACTATAACTATTTCTATGGGGAATATTCTCTTCATGTTCTTTCAGATCAGTTGGAAAAATAGGTAGGAAACAATATTTTCCTTTTCAAGCTTTTTGTTAAACTTTTTCATCTAGGTAAGGAAAAAAAAGAAAGAAAGAAAGCTTTAAAAAAAAAATACATATTAAATAGTAAAAGAAAATATTACGATGTGAAATCAAGCAAATTTTTCAGAGACCTGCATACGCGTGTTTCAAGGTTACAAGGACCCTTTTTTCAATGCAAAAAATGTGATCTTCTGCATTCGACTTTTGTCGAATGTCTTTTCTGATCTCTGATCAGATTCTTCTTTGTCGGATGTAGAAGTTCCTACTTACTAATAGTGCAAAGAGTTACCCACTTATACATATACTTATTATTAAACAGTGTGATTCTTATTAAAATGCTTCTCCCCATTAGTGGTTACAAATTTTAGGCACGATTTTTTTTTTTTTTTGTTACTTAAGTAGCGTCAAAATCAAGAGAGATGTGGACTTTTTTTTTTTCTTTTTTGTCCACAGAAGGTATTTTTGAGCGGACTCTGAATGTCTAATGTCCCTAGATTTTTTTTTTTTTTTGAGAAATATTCCTTAAAATTCGGGACAGTAGGACATTGACTAGAAATTTTCAAAGAAACAGCAGTTCAGTGCATATTCAAGCTCTGCTCATATTTTACATTGATTTTTTAAAACTAAGATATTGTGAGTTATCTGTTATATATCTATATGGTATATATCTATATGGTAAGTTTTCTGTTATGACATTTTTTTAAATTCGTTTCCAAAGACTCACATACTTATAACAATGACACACATCGTTCTGTAGTAAGTTAAAATACCTTTTTCTATAATAGCTAAATTTGAATCATGAGTATGAAACCAATTAATGACTTTTTACTTTTTATTTTAGTGAAATGCAGCCGAGTATGTTGGTTCGTTTGCTGAGAAAAACTAACAGTGGATGTCTCTGTACTCACTGAATATACTACTGTTGCATTAAGAGTAAGTAATTTTCCAAAAGTGATAATCGAATCATACTTTATGAAGAGGGGTGGGGGAGAAATATTTTTAAGAAATATATTGCATTTCAGATAGTTAAAGTTTAGAAATTATTGCTGCTAAAGTATTTTTTATTAGCAAAAAAGCAAATGTCTAAAATGCTTTTTTTTTTTCAGTTAACCGTAACATTTAAAAAGTAATGGGAGAACCTTTCTCCTTATTTAATGGGGTTTTTAAAACTGACAGCTGTGTTTTTCGCAAAAACTAAAACTACTGTAAGCTTCCGCAGATGAAATGGATTTGAAACAAAACGTAGTACAGGGCAGTAAAAAAAATAGTAAAAAATCCATTGTTTTCTATGTTTATGTGTAACTCTACCCAGATACCAACTTAAAACAATAATTTTTATTGCAAAATCTTTTACTGCGATTTTCGGATCTAAATGTCATGAAGTCTTTCTACAAAAGCATAAATTACCATTATGTAGGGTTTTCTTTTGCAATTTATTGATATCATGTTTTCGATAACCAACTTCCAGTTCATCACTTTTTTTTTTCATAAAATATTGATATTCTTTCTCATACTAACATTAACCATAGGGATCCGATGAGTTGATAGAGGCAATTTTCATGCTTTGATTGTTCCTTTGCACAGTTCTGAAACAAATAACTGCTGAAATATGTTGAAAGACAACTTTATAATACATGAGTTAAAATTAGATTGCTATTCACCTCTTAATGAGTAAATGATTTCCTGTTGATTTCGAATGGAAGAAGTCGAAGTTATTTTCCTAAATTCCTCTTTTCTCAGGAAATAATTTTCTTAAACCATTTTCAGTAATGATTTAAGTTAGATTCTCTTATTCAAGAGGTTACAAGCATCGCATCTACTAATTATTTAATTTTTCGAAAACTTATCTGAATCATGCGTTAATTTGCAAAGGATTTGACAATAATAGAGGAAGCTTTTTACTAGATATATGAGAATGTAATGCATTAGCTTCAAGTAAGAAAGGTAGATCGTGAATTTTGAATTTCATATCGCGAGTTTTCTTCTGATAAATGTGAAAAAAGAAACGGTGTAATTCTGAATCATCAGCAAAATACAGTAAAATGAATAATTTAGTTTTTGGTTACAAAATAAATTTTTAAATGTTGGTACAGTACATAAGTTGTACAATATGTTTTACTCAAAAAGTTTGACGATAAAAATATATTTTTTTTGTATTGTTTTTTCCCCTAATTTATCATGATATATTAAGTGGAATAGAATTGATTGAGAGAAATTTCGTTTTTAATCTGAAATAGAGGGCTAAAATTGCCGTTTTAACTAATATTTTCATTGTAATGAAACTCGAGACATTTCTGTAAATGATGAATAACTAAAATAATTTTCATAAAATGTAAAAAAGTTTCATTTGAATTTCTTACAAAATGAATGCAGTATTTCGGATATCATCAAAATTCAAAAGCTGGCTTATCCGTCGAAAAATTTTGATCTGTACTATTTTTGCCTTGAAACTAATTTCTTTCAGGTGAATTTTGGGTTACGAATCTTTAAAGTATTCAAGAAGCAGAAATCTGATTTCAAGAACGATTATTTTTATTCCGTGAATTAGTAAATTGTCTTTCTCCTCTTTTCTTACTATTAATGCAAAAGCCTCGAATTTGAAATTTTTTTGTGCTCTCAAGCGCTATCTATAAATGGTATGTTTTATTTCAGCTCTTGACGTTGCATTTTGAGCGTTGTGGAAAGTATTATGGTGCTCCGGGAGGACAAGGGGTTTATGGTGCTTCATCTGAAGAAGAGAAGAGATTGACCATGATACTCTTCACAAACATCTTCGATTCTCTTGCAAAAATGGTACATGTTCCCTTTTTTCTCTCTATACATTAAAAAATTCTACATTTAATGCTTTTGAAGTAAAGAAGTCAAAGAGACTTGTAAGGTGTAAATATTGTTTTTAGCTAAATCGAAACACAATTTATGAAAAAATGAGAGTGTGGATAAAACTGAAACGATTTATGAAAAACTAGATGATAAAAAAATTTCCTTTTATTCTTAAATTATCCGTTTCATTCACACTTAAGGTATATTCCAACTCCTTAAAAATAATTGTATCAAAAATCAATACATCCCTTAGCACTAGATGTCATTGACTTTTCTAGTGGAAAAAAATTAAGTTTTTAATTGCTTGTGGAAAATGGAAATCTGCACTATCTAATACTCTAATTCACATGAAATATTTTCAATAACAACATTTTACTACTAAAGTGTTTAGATTAATTAAAATGTAGCATTTGTTTTTAATTAAAGAAATAACTTAAAAGCTTAAAACGTTCGTGTGCAAAAAATATCAAAAATATCAGTACTGTACCAGGATGGGACTATTTGACGCGAAAAAAATTTCAACGCTACCCGTTTGGAAATGTATTTAATTTGGTGACGATTTTTTTTCAAAAGGTTTACTACAATTATTTACTGCTCAAAAAAAGTTGTTCATGAGTTAAAATTTCATGTAATTATTTATTAATAAACCTTCTGTGTAAACTTTAGCTCTAAACTATATTTATATAGGGTCAATTGGGGTAAATTGAAACATGAGGTAAATGGAAACAAACTATTTCTACACGTTTAGTAATTCTTGAAAGTAAGAATATCTGGGTTGCAGAGTCAGATGTCAGAGCTCTACGCGGGAGCTACAATGGCCGATTTTGTCAGCGACTCCCCCTTCTTTACCTCAAAATTAATCCGACTCATACTCAGAAAAGCATAAATGAAAAACTGCAAAATGTGCAACTGTATTACTTAATGAGTTAGAGGCCTTCAGAGTTCCTAGGAGGGACTTCATGTATTTGCTTTGGGTATTAATTGTTTTTCTCTAATGATAACATTTTCCTTCCATAACCATCTTTGTAAATTAATAACGCATAAAGCTTACTTTTGTTCACATGTGTTAAAATTAACAGCCAAAATTTTAATTACTAGATTTAAAGAACAATGAAGAGAGCAAGCAATAAATAAATAATGAAAAAGAGTAAACAAATTTTTTACAGTAATTAGCTATAAGTATGTAAATTGATTTTGAAAAACAATAACTATAAGTGCTTAGAACTAACTTTCAAAAATAAATAATTTTTCTCTCAATAAAAAAATCAAACATCGTCCTAAATTTACCGGAACGTTCATGTAATGGCTCGCATTGATTAAGTTTAGCCTTTTAATTATTCTAAAAAGTGTTTTCATGTGATGAAACTATGCACAACAGCTGCAGCTGCTAAAGAAAGAAGTTGTCACCACAGAAACACAGCATGGCTCTGCATTGCTCAAAAAGTTTGACATAGGACCTTTGCCTACCATTTTTAGGAACTTTGCCTACCATTTATGGGACCATTGACCAAACTTGAGAATTTTTCGCAATTTTTTTCTTTAAGTTATCGTAACAAAAATGCCATGCTTACATGAGTTCTATCTTTGACGGCGTATAATTTTAACTAATTTTTAGCAAGCTTCGAGGGCACCAAATCTACTAAATTCCTCCCCAAATTTCTTTTCTTTCTTTTTAAAATTAATATTGATAACATTCAAAAATTTAGAATTTAAAAATCTGGCGCCGAAATGGTCAGCTCCGAAACGGCCGCGCTGAAACGTACCAAACCCGTATTGCACTCATACAGTGTGCATAAAAAATTTCAAGTGCATTCTTACCTTTACCGATATTTAAACGGTTAGAAGGTATAAATGTTTTCATCCTTCGACAAAATAAGATGGTTAAAACTCATAAACTTAATAATTGCGATACATACGATATTTCTTTGCAGGAATATGACCCTGAACTGTTCAACAAATCTCTGCCTTGCCTAACTGCAATTGCTTGTGCTCTACCACCTGATTACTCTTTGACACAAAGTGGTGACGATGAATGGTACAAACAGTCTGGACCAACTGACGGACCTTACATGCCTGAGCCTATTAACACAACAGCGTGAGTGTTTATTTTATTATATCGTTCGGCATTTCTCTCATTAATGTCCATCCTTTTTTATTTTAAATTAAAAATTTTAATTTAAAAATAAAAAGAATTTTAATTTAAAAATAAAAAATAGATTTCCAAAAGTAATCGTCACAACTACAGCTCTAAGAATAACGCTAGCTTTGGCAGGAAACAGGTTGCAAAAGTGCGTAAAATTGCAGCAAAAAACTAAACATTAGAGAGTCATTCCGTGTCACGTGACCTGCTATTCCATACCCAACTAGGGGAAGACCGCCTATATTGGACCCCCTAAGAACAGGAGGCCCGTGTCGCTCAATGTGAAGCCAAACAAAAATACAAAATAGGGCATCGTAAGCTAAATTTAATCAGGAACCGCCCTAGGAGTTTATATTTTCTGAAAATATGAAAGTTATTCTTTAAAAAATTATTTTATAAAAAGTTGTAAAAGTCCAATTTAGGAATATATGCGCCTATATTGAACCATGCGCTTCCTAAATCGGACCGTACCAGGAAATCATAGAATAATTTAAATTTGAACTACGCAGCTTTTTAGCAGGATTTGCAATAAAACTTCTTTTGCTTCGGCCTCTCTTAGGCAGTGTTGATAAACTCACCGATGACATTTCATGCACTTAATTATGTTTTCACTTCATCTCCATGGCAAATATTGCAATGACAATGGTTTTGTACAGTTTCTTGCTTCTTCTTGTGTGACTTTTTCTGTTCTATGCTTCTTTCATACGGCGTTAGAATGATTGCTGAGGTTCTTTTGGCTGAGCCTTCCTTTTGGTTCCATTTTTTTGGGCAAAGGTGATATGTGAGCCGGTTTTACAAAATCATAGTTAGAGTTGACAATCATGTTTTGATCCTCTGATTCTGCTGAACATGTACTAATTGAAGCCGTAACTAGTTGTTGTACATGGTGTACAACTTACACCGAACATCTAGCCTGTTTACTTTGAGTTGTTTAATCTGGACTACTTACCTCTAACTCTGCTCCAGCCAAGTTAATGTCATTGAACACATGTCAATTACCAGGTCAAACTCCTGTTCTTTAGAGTCACTTCACTGCATTTGCCACGGCTTTGACTGCGGTTTGACCATAAGAGCTATCAAACAGTTCTCCTATGCGATATTGGGTAATGGATCTCCTTGGATGTTCTCGCATCCATGTATCACATGCTCGATTGAAATATCTTGACAGAGACTGAATAAAGACCACATCTACGTGCATGGTGTGCTTAAAGAGAAGGCATTATTATATCGTTCTCGTTAGCCAAGTTTATTGATCAATGTTCTTTATGTAAGTGCTGTGCCTATTCATTAATAGAAAGACAATCTTTTTACATTGCTTGGCCTAACGGTTTTAATGAAATGTTGTATCAGTGTGTGGATTATCGTTTATGATCCAACCTTTTTTTGAAAGAGCATATTGCACACCAGGGGATATTTTTATGATAATATCATACATGGAACGTAATCGTTTGAAAATAAACATGGGAAGGGGGGGGGCTAGCAATTCTGTTGCACTTATGCAGCAAATAGCCAGAGTGTTTCTACCACGTTCACCACTCATTGCTGCTCCAACCTTTATACGTCAATATATTTTGGGGCTCTTGGACAGTGAAAAGACCAGCTTCATCTACATTGAACATTTTAGTAGCATATAAATTGTTTCTTTTTAAAATCTTTTCGAACATATCGAAGAATTTCATATTTTTCTCTCGGTAAACCAGCACAAATTTTATTTCAGTTAATAACTATGTTTCTGAAACGGCAGCTTAATGGATGAAGAGAAAAAACAACATACATTTTAAGAAGTTGCAGCTTCTAGAAAATGTGCTTGATGAAAAAGTTTAAATGAATATCGTGAATAGGTGTTAAAGTATCTTTAAAATATTTTTAACTACGCTATTAAATCAGATGAGTCACTTATTTTACGTTACGATTAATAAAAAGTCTTGTTTAAAATCATATTCTTAAATTGGACCACCGGTCCAATATAGGAAATTTTTTTCGGTCCAATAAAGGAAAACACGCCATTTTTTATTCTTCAGCTTATTGCTCTGTCAAAAATAATCACAATCGCGCATGTTAATACATGGATGTAATCCTTATTAAACACAGATCATCATGGTATAACAGCAGTTTACCTCAGTTTACAAGCTTTAGTACCATCTTACTAGATACAAGTCCGCGAAATAAGATCATACTCGTTTTCAACATAAATCATGCCGTAACTCACGCTACGCAGTTCGAAGACTGGTAAAACTTCATACACATTGATTTTATTCCTAAAACTTTATATTTCTACCGTTAAAGTGTAGCATAGATCTCTGTACTAGATTTTAAGCCCGAGGTCCAATTTAAGCAGTGGTCCAATATAGGCGGTCTTCCCCTATATCCGATTTGGAGGTAATTTTCAAGAGATGGAGACACTAAAAACTAACCTATGCAAATCTTCAGCTTCCATGACCCAAATCATGATTATCTAGGATACCTCAGAAAGAAAGAAAAAAAAAAAAAAAAAACAGGGCTAAAAAATGGCTCCCATGATGGATCAACCTTAACATGGCAATTCTTTTAACAAAGCTGATACGTCATTTGGGAGACCACCCCTTTTTTAAAACTGATCTTAGATCTTCAGTATTTATGTCTTGGAAGCTAAAAATTTGCATAAGTTAGTTTCAAAGTCATGTCTTCACCTCTATAAAGTTTCGTTCAAATCGAAAATGGTCGGGTGGAGACAACGAGGCTACTTGACATGAAATGCTTCTATGATGCT
>JAXGGA010008943.1:0-54006 GCA_038373865.1 Uloborus plumipes
CTGTGTTCTTCTTAAAAAACAATATTTAGTTTTGTGCTAATATACACGTATTTCCAAATTTTGCCCCACTTTCCCCCACCATGGGGGAAAGTGAGTCTATCAAAACACGATCTTTAAAATGTATCACTGAGAGAAAACAAACCTTCAAAATTGAATAAATCTGCTTCATACTTAATCTTTTTGAGTCCAATGTATATAAAATGCATCAAAATTTTCATTAAAATAAAGTTAATAGTCAGATTTTAGGGCCTAATCGAAAAAGAGATTGATTTCAGCCCCACTTTCCCCCACCTGACCCTAACCATTCACACTATTTCAGAAAGACAAGATGTAAACAAAAATTTACAAAAGTTACGGTTATGCGAGTTCAGACCAGCGCAATGAACTCAAAACATTTTAACATCAATGTCAGGAAAAGCAGTCATAACTTTACCTGACTTGAAAACATTATTTTCCGCCAAACCTCCTGATTGGTTCTTTTCAAGGCTCTTATCTTTTGCAGAAAATGAACTTTATCGCCAGTTTGGCATACTGTAATAGTTTCTTACTCTAATCGACTCTAATCGTGAACATTCGTTCGTGCGCACTAGAGATGCGCACTAGAAAGAGAAACCGAGATGCCCCGCCCACCTGACTGTAGCCACGCCATTCCGTGCGAAAGTGGAAGTGCCCCTTCAAAGCTATGTTGTGAATGCAGCAATAATTATCACAAAATGCGCCACTGTCGTACATAGCACCCCCTCGGCGCGGGGGTGAAATTGGGGTAAAACTTAAGAGATTGGGGTAAAACTTAAAAAGCTTGCAGGGGGTATA
Source organism: Uloborus plumipes (assembly GCA_038373865.1). Lineage (NCBI taxonomy): Eukaryota > Metazoa > Arthropoda > Arachnida > Araneae > Uloboridae > Uloborus > Uloborus plumipes. Next base: position 814 of record JAXGGA010008943.1, read on the forward strand.
CCTGTCTATTAACGCCCCGCGACAAATTCCCATATTTTGCACTTTTCTACAACAAAAAAGCAAAAATATAGAACGAAACCGAAACTACCGCATTTTCGCGCTTTTATTAAACTGTCTTTTATAGATCAGATTGTGTCCGAATGGTTATTCTCCTTTTTTCAGCCACTTTTTAGCGATGAAGCGAGGATAAAAGAGGCTGAAATAAGTTCGATTGAAATGTGATGTTTGATTTCGTAATAATATTTCTTTGATTTTTTAGAGTCCTCCAGAATAGGGTAGTTTTCGATTTTTCAATTTTATTTTTATATGATAGAGTAACATGTGTGAACATCATCGGTGAAAAAATTTTTGCGATACGATAAGTAGTTTTTTTTTAAATAATTTTTAAAGTTCAAGAAAATGTGACGTCACTCGGCGGCGGAAGAAACGTCATCGGTACTTTCGCCGCGCCTCAGCTGACGAGGAGAAGCGAGGGAAACGCTTGGCTACGTTGAAGACGCACTTGAAGACTGTTAACTCCTCGTGATTTTGGAAGATTTAAATCGCTCGTCCTCTCGAAAATAGGCAAAAACCATCATTGATGTCACTTGAGGTAGAGCCGCTAGGGGCCTTAACTTGAGGGAGATTGTTGGACTGTCCTTTGACGTATCCTGTCTCCATCATGCATCAAAAGGATTATTAAATATCTAAAAATTAAAAATAACTACGCGCTCAAAATGTCCGTAGCGATAACACGGGTCCGTCGCGGAGAGCTGAGGATTGAGGCCGAGTGACGTAACTCGTGACGTATCAGAAAAGCGCGCTTTTGCGCGTCGGATTTTTAAAAATTCATTAAAAATCAATCGTTGTGTTTTAAAATACGGCAGTGGTGAATTTTGGAGTTTTGAGGTTCAAGTAACAATATTTAATGATCAAAATGGGGATTTTTAATAGGTCACAACTACCCTATTAGCAACTATCTTGATTTTGGCGGCTGACTCTCACGTTTCAGCAGAATTGCAACAAAAAAATAGTTGAGTGTTTTGATATACCAGTAAATTTTTTTGGCGGTCAATGTTTGATATCGTTCGTTTATGGCACCCAAAGGCGGGGGGGGGGGATAAGGGGCTTCAGTCCTGTCCTGAAATTAACGCTGCCACTTTTTTAATAACTCTTGAGTATTAATATTGAACCACTTTAACACAAGTCAGTAATGAATTAGTGTTATTTTTTTATTTAATTTGATTTAAAATTTTAATAAACTTTATGCCGGCCACCTTGTCTAGTGGTCAGAGCAGCCAAGGATGGTGTGGCCCCGGGTTCGAGTCCTGGCTTGGGCATGGGTGTGCTTTCTCTCTCCTGTCCTTGTCCTTTCTCTGTGCGAATGTATTGTTGTGAAAGGTTGCCTACCCTATAAACGGGTACCTATGTCTTGCGTGTACTGTGGAAGTCGGACTTCACAGCAAATTACGGTACAGTTGGAAAAGTGAAGCAGCGCAACCCAAATTGCCAGCCTGGCTGGCACACGACAAAAATAAAATAAATAAATAAAAAAGTAAAATAAATAAATAAATAAAAATAAACGGTTAAATCCGCCTAATTCCAAAACTTAAACTCTTCACGGATGCTAATACTTTATCAAATATTTAAGAGTTGAAGCCTTGAAATTGAAACGTAAAAATGTTCTCAGTCCCCTCAAAAATTACACTAATGGCAGTCTATGTAAACTCTATTTCACTATCTCAGCTGATGAGGTAGATCATTTCAGATATATTGTTTCCACTGTCCAGCAAGCAAAACTTCTTGTCTCAAGGTTGACGTGTCAAGAAGGCAATCTTGCATCAATCTTACCTCAAGATTGTTAAGCTACTGATTTTCGATTGTCAGAGTCTTGCCACAAGATTGTCTGACAAGGAGCATGCCACCTAATATCAAGAAAATAACAAGATAGGTTATTATTTTCTTGCTACGCAATCTTGCATAAAGATTGTTATAACAAGAAATATCAAGATCTTGTCCCCCCCCCCCTTCTACCTTCTTTTTTGTTTTTTTTAAATCTTTTGTCCCTAAAGTTACTCATAGTCATAATAACACATTTTCGATTTTCCGTATCATATTCGAGCAGTTTAAAGAGGATTTCAAGTGAAACACCATTGCAATCGCTTCGAGGTGATCGCAAATTGCAATCGCTACTGGAAGTCGAATTACATTAGAATCGCACGTAGCGATTGCAACGCATCCAAATTTGGGAATTTGCGATTGCATTGGTGAGTTACGATCGCCCTTGTTTCCCTTGAATTCCTGCCTAAGGCAGGGATTCAAGTGAAACAGGCTATTGCAAACTGCAATCGCTACTCGAAATGAATTACATTAGAACGTTTCTTGATACTGGAAATGAATTACATTAGAACGTTCATCGTGACGTTTGCCTATGAAAAACGACCTAGATAAAACGTCACAGCCTACTTGGCGAATAAGAGGGGATGGCCGACTGCTTGTGAGCTCTTATTGGCTCCGCTCGTAGTGACGTCAGTGCCAAGTTAAGCTGATGATAATGTAATTCACTTCCAGTAGCGATTGCATTCGAAGCGATCGCAGTGCTGTTTCACTTGAATCCCTGCCTAAGAAAGTGTCTTAAAATTTATAAATTAACGAACACGTTTTTTAAATCGTGTAAAATACTTTAAGGAAATGATTGAAGTTGAAGTAAAATCTGGAAAATCTCCTACACGACCGACCCCAATGAAACTATGGTAATATAGAATTAAGTTTCTGAGTGTGGCAACTTTTCGTCCCAATGTGGTTTTTTTTCTTCTAGCAAATTCACAACAACGGGTCTGTCTTCTAGCGTGTTGTTGGAGAACATAATAGATAAAGGGATGCCGTCCGCCTCTGCCAAAATCGAGAAAGTTGCCTCTTTTGAGGCTGTAGATCCTGTGAAACAGATTGCACAGATGTTGGAAAAACGAGTGAGAAATTTGGAAAAGCGAAAGGTATCATTTGAAATTCAATTTTGTTTACAATTTCGATCCGTGATACCATTACGCATGTTCAGTTGCCTGTTTCTATCGTTAGGCTTATGTGTGACATGTTATTTAAGCCGCATTTAAAGTAATTGTATATTGTTTATCGACTTTCCTTTTGAAATAGAAAGTAATATTTGTGTACTATTCCCTGGCATGTATTGCATTTTATGTATTGTTTTATGTGTTCATTGTTTCTTATCAAACATGGCGGATGCGGTATTGATTGTGTAAAAAGGGGTTTTCGTGTTTTATGTTGTAAAAGACGTAATCGAAAATAAATTTCATGAATAAGTGCATCGAATTCAATCTCTTTCGTTATTTTCCCACTTTATTTAATTGCCACATCGTTTTAAATCTGCTGACGAAGAGAAAATCAAGAGCTGCTCACCGCATGCTGTTGGTTTCATCATATTATAATTGCTTTACACAAGCATATGTTTTAAATTTTCAGAATTTTTCTACATATGAGTTAATTTAGAAGAAATTCATTATGATTGTATTGCATTTTAAATGAATTATTTCGTTTGCACGTAACATCTGTCATTGTCATTTTAACATCAGTTTATTCTGAACAAAAAACTTATTTGATATTTAAGTGAACAGGACACACATGTGTCGTTCGCTCTTTTATGCCAATCTACTGTACAAAATCGCTCATTTTGTGATGTAAGTTTATACAGTAATTTAAACAAACTTCTTCCTTTGTGTTATAGTCGTACATAAAGGATTTTTTTAATGTTTGTATTGATTCATTTCGAGAAATAATTTGTCAATTTAAAACTCAAAATTATGTTCCTAACAAAAAAAAAATATTAAATTGTCAGATGTGATTGTTAAATCAACATGTGTATAAGAGCATGCATCTTGATTTAACTTTCACACTAACATATTACTTATGTTAAAAGGCTGTTTTAACAGACAACTTTTAGGGACTTAGAACGACAAAAGCATACTAATTAGAGAATATTTAAACAAAGGCCATTTCTTTTGATGCTATGGTGTAGAAGAATAGTTTTTTGTTGAAAAATTTTATTGGAACCGAAAAGTTCTTTTTAAAATTTTAGATGCAAAAAAGAACACCAGAGGATCATTATAATTAATAATCTCCTGGTCCTTTCAATTGTTTTTGTGGTCCCAGACTAACAGGTTATGATTGATTTTTGGCACTGCAAGGGTAAACAGAGTGAGATATGAGCTGTCTGGAAAGTTAGGTTTCAAGTAACTTGCGGAAGCATAACCGTCATTTTTTGAAGTTTTAAGCCAATTTAAATTCCTGACATGAATAGCTATTTAAAAAAAGAGAACTTTACACGAACTAGATATTTAGAATAGGGGTGCACAACCAGCGCCAGCTAGATAGGGGATAAAGCCATCACGCTTGGCTGTGATGTCACTCGCTCTAGGCAGACGGCTGCGAAATGCGAAAATATTTAAATGCAGAAAATACAAGAATTCCCTTAATTTCTCTTTAGGCTTGTCAAAAAAAACCCCCTTAGTTTCTGGAAATAACGTTGAGCGATGAAGAAAAAAAAATATACAGTGAAACTTCTATAAGCGACAACCTCTGTTAACGACCACTTTCCTAAAGCAGCGATTTTTCCGCCTATCAACTTAATGTAAAAAGTCTTCTGGAAGCGACCAGTCAACCCAAACCAAACCTCCATGAACGACCACTGTCTGACCCTTTGTCCAAAAATTTTCCTGAATTCTTTTCACCACAAAAAAGAAAAGAAGAAGAAAAATCCACATTCCAAACTGGTCAGTCGATCTTGACGCATTTTTTACTGATGAGCAACAGGTCAGGTGTAAGGAAGGGGTGATACATGAAAAGTCACACTGCTGATAATCCCTAGGGTCCTCTATAAGTAAGATAAGCACGTTCGGTTCGAATTTAAGGAGCATGCAAGAGAAATGCCAGTGCACTTCTGTAACCATTCTGGTGTACGTGTTAAAACATGTCTAACAAGCCTGTTACTTTAACGTTGGAGCAGACTTTAAAACAGCAGACTTTAGAACAAATAGATTTTATTATGGAGAATTCAGAAAGCATGAAAGATGTCCAAATTAGCGCTCTTTTTTCAGAGTTGAAAAATAGATTAGAACGAGAAGTGTCACTAAAAGTAAAAAATATGAAGCAATCTGAAATTTCTTTATATTTCAAGAAAGTTTTAAAAAATCATAAGTGTTAGTGCTTGTATTGTACAGTAATTCAATAAATAATAAAAGCAAGTATTTTTCATGTTTCTTTATTTTTATTACAGTAGAAAATTTAATGTTCTACTTTTGGAAAAATTCTTTTGGTATTTTTAAGTTGACTTCTTTGAGTGACCACCTCTCTTAACGACGACTTTTTCGCCGAACAGAGGGTGGACGCATTAGAGAAGTTTCACTGTTATCTTAAACACTTTAAAATTTTATGCACAGAGAGTGGATGAACTAAGACATAAAAAAAATCCAAATGCCAGGGGTGATTGTGTTCCGGTATTTTACCGGATTTCCGGTATTTTCATGATCGATTCTGGTATTTTCATGTTCGAAAATACTGGAAATAAAATATTTTTAATTATGCTTTTGTCTTCCCACCTTCGGTATTTTTTTTAATTTTCGAATTTTTGGTGATTTTCTGATAATTACTAAAAATATTCATCGAACAAAAATGTTAACATGCCATTCTATTTTTTTTTTTTTTTTGACTAAAAACTATTCAAATGTATGAAATGTGTCTTGTTTGTTTATGAAAGGCAATTTATTATTAAATACGTATAACAAGAAAATTAGGTGTGCTTAAATAATAGGGGCCTTGGTTTTTTGAACAGCCCCCCTTCCCACACACACATTTTCTCTTTAAAACTTTCAGGTATTTTTTCATGAACTTGCAATCAACCCTGAAATGCACACAAGCTATAACGAAATATTTAATTAAAAAAAATGTCTTGATTGTTTTTTTTTTATTATTACTTCCTTTTACGTAGTAAAGGAAGTATTGTGATCGCGAAAAAAAATATCACTCAAATTTGAGTCTAAATTTTGATTTTGCTCACCCCCGAATGAAAATTCCTTAGTTTTTTTGACCTGTCAGCACGTGTATATGTACCTAGCAACATATAAGCAGCCGAAAAATTTTTTTCAACCACCCCCGAGTTAATTACGACGAGTTTTCTCGTGACGTCTGTATGTACGTGTGTGCGTATGTGGGTCGCATAACTCAAAAACTATATGCCGTAGAAGCTTCTAGCTTGGTATGTAGGCTCTGAGGATGGTCTAGTTGTGCACCTCCCCTTGTGGTTGCATTTGAATGTTCCCAAGGGGGTGTTTTACCCTTTTTTGGGGTAAATCAGTGTTAATTTCAATGCAGACTCAAGTGATATGAATTGGCGCGACCACTTGGCGATATGTCGCCAAGCTTTTGGTCGCCGTTTGACGCCAACTTGGCGACATGTCGCCAAGTTGGCGACAAATTTGGCGAAAAAAATATTTTTCGAATTTGGGTTCAACTTGGCGCTATTGGCGATATTTTGCGAAAAATTCACTGAATGATATTAAAATCAGCAATATTTAGAAAATTAACCATTGCAAAATATTTTTTGCATTGTTTCGTGGCAGATTAGGGGAGTAAATATTTGAATTGTTACCTTGCTCACTCCAAGCACTTTTTTTAACACTTAAGGCTACTACTAAGAAATTTACACGTAAAAGGAAGTAGTGTGGGGTCCATACCAGATTTTTTCATTTAAAGAAATATTTACTATGTAAGTATATTCTATGTTCAGCAGAAATTGTTATTAAATTATCGAGTATCAATAGGAATTTAACCACAACCAATTATTTTTAATAGACTAATTTAATGTAATCAATGATGGAGAGAACTAAGAAGAAAACATTACCTAACTAGCTGTCGTGGCCGTCACGAAACTTTCTTCTATATCTATCTTATGAATTCCGGTTACAAAATAAAATACGTACTCGCCCGAGTAATTGGAGACAGTTACAATTTCCCAATTATCGTAATAACCCTGCAAATTCAGAATCAACGAGCGAAATTGGAAATCATTGCAAAAGCCTTGTTTAGATAAATTGCAAACATTTTATTTGTTAGTAAAAAGAAATTGGCAACAGTTAAAAATTTCAAATCATTGAAAGTTTTCAGCTGTTTTGATAATTAAATAGCGTGAAAGCGATTTTTTAATGAATTAATTTTTCGCATTGTTGACTAAGCGCAAAGATCACCCCATCCTCCCCCTGGGGCGATTGGCGCCAAAATTTAATCGATGCTTGCTTCCATATTGGTTAGTGTTATTCCAAATTTCATTCAAATCGCAGCAATATTTCCCGAGATACAGTAGGTGCAATGACAAAATAAGCACTTTTGATTGCTCCACCCCCCTTTGAGATATTGACACACAAATTGAATCAGCACCTGTACTCAATAGGGTCTACCTATGGACCAATTTTCGTTTGATTCCGCCGGTTACTTCCTGAGATATAGCAGTCACCCCCGCGCAGAACACGTGCGATTGCTCCACCCCCCTTGGAGATATTGACAAACAAATTGAATCAGCACCTGTACTCAGTAGGGTCTACCTATGGACCAATTTTCGTTTGATTCCGCCGGTTACTTCCTGAGATATAGCAATCACCCCCGCGCAGAACACGTGCGATTGCTCCACCCCCTTGGAGATATTGACAAACAAATTGAATCAGCACCTGTACTCAGTAGGGTCTACCTATGGACCAATTTTCGTTTGATTCCGCCGGTTACTTCCTGAGATATAGCACTCACTCCCGCGCAGAACACGTGCGATTGCTCCACCCCCCTTGGAGGAATTCGCTAAACAAAGTCAGGTGCACCAGTTCACATGGTGGTACATATGTGCAAAAATTTTTGTTCGATTTCATGCAGTAGTTTTTGCTCTAGCGCGGCCACAAAAACTGGTCACACACATACAGACTCACACACAGACACACACACACACACACACACACACACACAGACAGACATTTTCCAAAAATGGTCGAAATGGACTCAGCGCACCTCAAAACGTGCAAATCCGTCAAAATTCGACATTCGAAAATTTTCACGAAACCAATACTTTCTTCTATATATTAGATATAGAAGAAAGTAAAAAGGGTCCTTTCACAAAAAAATTAAAAAAAAAATCAATTACTTCTCTACATCAATTTTGAAGCTTTTTGTCAACATTTTTGAGGTTCAAAAATTAACATTACTGACCCTTCAATTGTTTTTTTTTTTTATTAGAATTGGAAATGAACCTTGATGCAAATAATTTTGAACAAAGATCAGAATGTTTTTTTGATACAATGTTAGATTAGCTTTGGTGTAAAATTTTCATTTTTATAACTAATATAATTGTTTACTCTGTATAATAAGTCAAAATGTAACAAATTTAAAAGGATAAAGTAAACAAACTGCCAACAGATGAAATCAAACTTTTTATTAATTTCTAATACAAAATACACCCAGTTAAAACTCATTACTAAAAACGTAAATTGTACATGGATTGCCAATTAATATCAAATTCTCTTAAATATAGTAACTTACCATAGTGTAGATACACATAATCAAATTCCTGTCGATGTATGCATTTTGAACAATATACATAAATTTCCAATAGAGAAAGTATGGTACCTAAAATAATTCTTGCTGCCAACTACATTCAGTTTTAGAGTATATATTTGTAATTATATGCATTTTATACAGTTAAATACAGAATGTTTGTATAAAGTATTTAGCACTCATTACTAACTGGTGAAACAAAATGTCATTAATTGCACGGTAAATCTTGCTGTTCATGATAAAATATTACATTCATAAAATTATGAAGTCCACATATATTGCCAAGATATAAAACAAATTTTCATTAATGGTATATTAAGTAAGTAGTCTGTGCAATGAGATCAAGTATAATGTTTATAAAAAGTATAACAGTTAAAACCTTTAATTGTCGACTGGTAAATCAAACTCTCATTGAAGGTATGTTAAACTAATTCTAGTGCCAAAATTTAGACTTAAAATTTCTTGCAAAATGATACAGATATTCTGTAGAAGCACAAATTTAGTACTATGAAAAAATAAATAAAATATAACCCATTATTTTTTCTCTCTAATGTACTTAGTTTTCGTTTGTTTTGTACTTTTGTCAAAGCATCATTTCTTGACTTACAATAATTTTTTTATAAGGTATTAGTGCAAGCTTTTACAAGAAACCAAAATATAGCTAGAAGAATGATCTGAATATGTCATTACCTCCATATCTTTCTCAGACAAAATATTTAGAGTTATATTACTCACTAGTTTACGTTGATTATTAACTAATAAAAATTTTGCCTTTAAATCACTAGCTACTAATTTCTGCACAATTACAAAATTATGAGCAGTTACATTTATGACATCCATTGAGGTATATAATAAACCCCCTCTGTCACAACTATGAATATGCTTGTAATAAATATGATCAGGTAATTCTAGATCACGAACCGAATACGCTTTACATATGATCAGGGATGAAAATCTTCTGCGGAGCCGCAATTTTCCGCTTCTTGTATTTCTTCTTTTCCGCGATCTGAAACTTAATGTTGCATCAAGTTGGGGGGAAAAAAATACTCATCATTAAAATAAAGCTTAAAATAAGTTGATTCAAAGTAGTAGAGGTTGAAATTACTTCCAACTTCCAAAATAACGGAAATATTTTTCCGATGCAGCAGGATTGAAACCCCAAGAATAATATGCAAATATCGGCGAACCATACTTTCTACTTTGGCATGCTGCCAAAAACATAAGTTTCCATTGTAGGGAGTAGAAATTAAGAAAATTCAGTTAAAATACTAGAGTTCTTGGTCAAGAAATCGTTAAAATTATTTTGATCTTTATGATTTATCAAAATGACTGAAGCCCATGCAATATTAATTAGAGAATTCATTTCTTGAAGAACACATATCTAATTCATCTGAAATTGAACCCTCCCCCCCCCCTTTTTTTTTCTTGTTTTCTACAATGTTGTGGATGACTTAAAAAGAAATAGGGAATGTGCAATTAAGAGGTTTTAAGAAAAGTTAAAAGTGCTTTCAATCTGCTGATTTTACTCAAGATTTCAGTTCACAAATTAAGAGGAAATCTCGCATGAATGTCATTCATCATAATATTAAAAGAAAATCTATCCAAATACTGAGCCGTGCAATTTTTCCTCTTTTTTGATTTTGAGCTGTTTTCATCCCTGCATATGATACATTTAACTACTTTAAGAACAGAGTGAATACAGTATCAAGCTAAATATATAATTAATGACATCTTATCAGCAATATGATCCATATCACTATTTAATACTTTAATTTCACGCAGTGCATCATCTACAGATTCTTCCACAGAAGAGTCTTCATTACTAATATCTATATCTATGATATCATCTATCACAACAATGCCCTTACTTTGAGAGTTTAATGTCAATTTTAAGAGAGAATATGCCCTCATTTTGTTTTCGACTTCAAAAACTTGCCTTATTGAAATGTGGTAGTTGCTTCCAGCATTTTCCTATATAATCAGGGATGAAAATCTTCCGCGGATTCGCGATTTTCCGCTTTTTGTATTTTTTCGTCCTTTCCGCGATCAAATAATTCATGTTGCATCAAGTTCAGAAAAAAATAAAAATGCACTCATTATTAAAATGACGCTTAAAATAAGTTCATTTTAAGTAGTAGAGGTTGAAATTATTTCCAACTTCCAAAATAATCAAAATGTTTTTAGGATGCAGCAGGATTGAAATCTCAAGGATGAACTGCAAATATCGGCGAACTATGTACTCTATTTTGGCATGCTGCCAAAAACATAAGTTTCCATTGTAGGAGGTAGAAATTAAGAAAGTTCAGCTAAAATTCTTTTTCAAAAATTGGGAAAATTATTTTGAAAAAAATATATTTTAATGAATGTAAAATTTACTAAAATAATTAAATACAATGCAATAATTGAATCGTTTATTTCGAAAAGGTAACATCTCTATTTTGATCTCCTCTGTCTCTTTAGAAAATTAAACAGCGCACGGTTATATTTTTGAATGTCATAATCAATGAAAAAATGCCTTTAGTTAAGTACACAATTACTGCAATAATTTACCAAATAACCATTGATTATGACATTCAAAAATATAACCGTGCGCTGTTTAATTTTCTGAAGGGACAGAGAAGATCAAAATAGAGATGTTACCTTTTCGAAATAAACGATTCAATTAGAGAATTTATTTCTTGAAATACCCGTGTCTAATTCGTCAAAAATTGCACCCCCCCCTTTTTTTTTACATTGTTGTGAATGACTTAAAAATAAATTATGAATGAGCAATTGAAAAGATTTAAAACTATTTACTTTCGATTTCACGGAGCAAATTGAGAGGAAATCTTGCATGACAAATTTTGCATAATATGGGAAAAAAATCTATCTGAATTTTAAGCCGCGCAATTTTTCCTCTTTTTTGACATTGAGCTGTTTTCATCCCCGTATATAATCCAAAGCAGGGTTGGCAAAAACCCGGGTTTTTCTAGAATAACACAACCCACCCGGGTTTTTGTGTCGGCTTTCAGGGCAAGATATTTCTTCTTATTTGCGCAGAGTGCACTTTTGAAATCATATTGAGTAATAGTACAACTGCATTTTTCAAAATAAATACATTTTTTTTTAACCACCATTTTTTAATTTTTCACTCACCACATGGCAAATGGATATTTTTCGAAGTAAAAAACCTAAACGTTAAATCATTTGGAGTTCTTGTTCATGAAGCTCTTGAAAGAGAAAGGGCAAGTTGCCTTTCTGACCTCTGATTATATGCAAATCAAGTTTCTAATAGTAGGGGCTTTTACAGTTCTAAACAACTTTACCTCCATAATAAAAAAATATTAATTAAAATACAAGCATGTTTTAAATTTCATCAACAAATGCAACAAAATTGGTAGATAAATTTCAGTCTCAGCCATCTAATTGAAATTTTTGATTTCATAGCATTTTCTTGAATTTTTAGTTGTATAATGTTTGTAATTTTTGGTATGATTACTTTTTTGTTATCTCATTATTTTTAGTATTTATGCAATTCCCATCTATTGGTAGTTTTGTCTTTGCACTGGTCTAGTTGCTTTTGCACTGTTTGCAGTTTTTCCAAGAGTACTTTTTGAGTTTCATAATTGATTTTGTATTGTTATAAGAAAAACTGCTTAGGATCAGAAGCTCAAAACATTTTCTTCACTGGAACAGTTTCACCTTTCTAATTAACCCTCTGAATCATGTGTATGTAATATTTTGCAGTTTTGTGTTTTATTTAAGTTATTAGTTTTTCCCCCCAAGTCATTTAGTGAAAAGATTCAGTATTAATCAGTGTATCAATTATGTGTACAAATTTTTCTTACATTTATTAACATCAGCAAAGTACTGGTGCATGATGGCAAGCCCATCATTTTTAAAATTTTCCTGGAGGCAAAGGATATGTACTCAATTCAAATTATGTGATAAAATATTTAAGAAAAAGACAAATTCTTAAACTGGGGGGGGGGGGGGCAATAACCCTACCCTTCATGACCCCTCCAAATGATTGGCTTGCTGCGGCCCTTCAATAGAGCTCCTGTTACGTGTGCGGCCCTTCGCTGGAAAAGGTTGTGCACCCCTATTTTAGAATTAAGTTTTATTTTTTCTCAGAATTAATTATATTATTATTGAAGTATTGGTTTGAAAATTAGCCACCATATAAATTAACATTCAGCCTTAAAGTCAATGATATAAATTGAAATATTTAAATATATTTTGTGGAGTTTTAGTAGCCATTGGCAACCAATTAAGAATTTGAGTTTTGAGGTATACTTATGACACTAATATTTGAGCTCTTCTACTTGTGTCACAACTTTGGTTGGTCTTTACGCTTTCTTCCTACTGCATTTTTGGCTTTTAGGACTACGTACATAAATAGGAGAAATTGATAAAAGAATTATTCATTATAAAAGATTGTGTACCGTAAAAGTTTCTCGGCATTGAATCTGTGTAACATTGAAACCATTTTAGAAGACGAACCAAGTAGCGCTGTGGCTGAGTATCACATGCTTAAAGTAAGCTTATCTGAAAAATTTCCAAATTTGAGCACATGTTTGCAGATTTAAAAATCTGCAATTTTACTTCCTGAAATGTACTGAGTTATTTACGTACTTATTTCTTAAAAATTGCTTTTTCTCAAAATGTGATTTAATTTTTTTTAGATGAAACTTGACAATTACCGTGCAGATGTGTCTAATGGGAAAGAACTAAATGAGGATCAAAAGGTAAATGATTAAATGCAAATTTCTTTTGAAAATTGTGCTATGTATGTATGCATAAATATATTTTCTTGCCCTAGTATTAAGCTTTTTATCACACTTCAAAAAAGGAGGAGGTTCTCAATTCAAAGCGTATGTATTTTTTGTTCGCACATAACATCTGATCTACTGAACCGATTTGGACGGTTTTTTTTTTAATCGATAGGAGATGGTGTAACTTAGGTACCATGTACTCATATGACGATATTTGTTCACTAAAAAAAAAGTTATGATTGAAAAACTAAAATTTTATTTTATTCCAAAACCATATGTGCTATCGTAAATCCTTACTTCAATGAGTGACCCGATGGTCAAGTGGTTAAACGCTTCAGGTTGAAGTTCCTGATTTAATGAGATCGAGTTCAGGTCTGCAAGGATTTTTCTGCATGTTTTTTTTTTAATTTAAATTATACGAATTCAATTAAAGAAGATATCAATCAATAAGTAGTCAAATGTAAAGCAATTTGTCCTAAATGATTAAATATGAAATCCATTGTTGCAAAACGTGGTTGCTATGAAACAAAAAAGGTTCATGAGAATTTTGAATGAAGGCTTAATTAATCAAACATGAAATTCAACTAAATTTAAACTTTATTCTGATCTTTATTTAAAAGTGTAATTGTTAGTTTTTAATTATATTTTAATTATTTAAATGCATTTGCACTAAAAAAATGAAATAAAATATTTTTGGAAAAAAATGACTTCAGTTGGAAATTGCTCTAAAAAGTAAAAAATAATTTTTTTCTTTGAACACCATCGAAACTACATTTAAACATAAGTTTTGAAGTCAGCGCAAAAACAACGTTTAGAATCGTACGCAACCACAATTCAACCATAAATATAAGTTTTAATTAATACATTTCATTGATTACCACACATTCGTGTAATGGTACAAATATTCTGCTTTTAATTTTCAATGGTTTCTCTGAAAAATGTTGGCATAATATGGTTAAATATCATTTTGCCTATCTTTTTGCGCTGACTTCAAAACTTGTGTTTAAAAGTAGTTTCTATGGTGTTCAAAGAAAAAAATTATTTTTACTTTTTAGAGCAATTTCCAACTGAAGTCGGTTCTGTTCTATTTTTTTTTCCAAAAATATTTTTTTCAAAGTGAGCTTCATTCTCTCTAACCTATTTCATTCTGAACTTGTAATATTCTTTTTAAACATGACGGTTACCGAATAATGTAATAATAATTCAACCTATCTTCCAGATTGCTGTAAGCAAATATGATGAAGTCGTTAGCCTTTTAGACTTTACCAAAGAGCTGATTAAAGGACTGAATTCCATTGTAATTGAGGTAAATGTGTTTTGTCAAATTAAACTAGTTGTAATTATTATAAAGAGCAAGTAAATAGTCTTTAAATACTAACTGGCTCCCCAAACTACTGTTGTTGTTTTTATCTTTTCCCTGAATGATTCTTTAAAAAATTCATTTATGAGTATGCATTTCATGTAAAAATTTCTCAGCTTTAAATGATATTTATTTATATGTATGATATTTACAGTCATTTATGAAGGATGATAATTTAATCAAACACAACATATGTATTTCAGAGCTAGAGTACCGTATTTTTCGCCGTATAAAATGCAGTTTTTCTCCCCAAATTCGGGGGGGGGGGCACTTTTACGCAGGCACTTTTTGTTCTTTTTTTCTAGATTTGCCTCCTTTAAAATTGGGTGCGTCTTATTTGCCGGATGTAACTGAAATTAGTTACTAAAGTAGTTATGCAAATTTCTTTACAGAACAATACCAACTTTTACCAGGGGTCTGTCCAGGATTTTTCACAGGGTCCGTTTTTTGTGAAAAACTAAATAATTTTGTGAAAAATCAAATAATTTTGTAAAAATCAAACAATTTTGGAAAAAAAAAAAAAAAAAAACCG
Source organism: Uloborus plumipes (assembly GCA_038373865.1). Classification (NCBI taxonomy): domain Eukaryota; kingdom Metazoa; phylum Arthropoda; class Arachnida; order Araneae; family Uloboridae; genus Uloborus; species Uloborus plumipes. Next base: position 16,040 of record JAXGGA010008943.1, read on the forward strand.
CAAAAAAAATTCTTTAATTGAATTAAAAATAAAAATTAATTTTATTTATTTTTCTCTTAAAAAAGCATATTAAATATCAAAAATGCAAAAAGTCCGATTCCTGTATTGGATGCAAAGAGATTGCAATTTTCAAAGTGATCATTCAAGTGACATCAAAAGCATAAAAACGGAACATAAAATAATTTTTTTGGTGAATTTTCTTCACAATTGCATTTCAAAGGTCTATAGTAAACATATTATTAATGTCTGTTTCCACAATTAATGCAAAACTAAAATGGAGCGATCGTTTAACATTTAGACTAATAAAAGAACAGTTAATTTTGCTTTAAAAAATTTAAAATAATGATCTGAGCAAAAAATAACGCGAATTTTCATTTATTTGCCTCCTAATAAAGAGTAATTAGCTTGAAAAGTAAGTGAAATTCGATTTTCATATTGAATGTAGAGATCGCTTTTTTCAAAATGAAAGCATCATAAATATAAAAACGATTTTTAATAATTTATTAAAGTCAAAAATTTTAGAGCTGCATTTCATCAGATTTATATGATGAATGTCATTAATAATCACCGACATATTCGCCAAAAATTCGGAGGAAAAAATACGGTAAGGAAACACAGCAAAACAAACAATACCAGACTTCTAATATTAAAAGACGCAAAAATACAATAATTCCTGAATATAACTAAAACACCACCCTTGTAAGCATTAAAAAATAAATAATTAAATGAAATTTAAAAAAAAACATAATTTTCTGCTAAAATAAGGTCAAAACATCGCACCAAAGACGTCAGATGGAGATAATTTTAATTTTAAATAGTAGCTGATCCCTCTACTCAGAATCAATCCCATTTTTTCTCCAACCCTGGTTATTTGTTTGCAGTTCTAAGTTCATTCCGCTGATAATTGCTATTATTATTATTATTATTATTTTCTTTATGATTTAGTTCATAACAGGGAGAAAAATCCTTACTCTGCACTTCCAGAGAAATCTATAACAGCAACATCACAGCAAGCCACTTTGATTTGCATATGATAAAACAAACAAGCAGAACCATTAAAGCAAAATAACTACCTTTTTTAAGTTGTTAATTTCTTTAAAAGAAACCAACAAAAAGTGCTACATTTTACACTAAAGATTTTTTGCTTGCAGGAGCATCAATGCGTCAGGCAGGAAGTGCTGACTTTTTTTTTTCCCGCAAAGTTGGCGGATAAACGATTCCCTTCTTTAACTTCAGAAAATGCCCAAAAGTTATGGGCTTTTACACAGAAATATGCTATGCATTATTTTGATTTCAGATTTGCTTTTTGAATGAATCATGTGTGAAATGTACGTTTGTTTGATTAGCATTTCGTGAAGGGTCCGTTTTGCTTGATAGTATTTTTGTGAAAGGTCCGTTTTGCTTGATCGTATTTTTGTGAAGGGTCCGTTAACGGACCCGAATTTCCTCTGGCCAGACCCCTGTTTACATTAGGAAATTTTAGGTAGCAGTGTTATTGGCAAATTTATTTTTTTACGGAAAATATTAATATTAATTTTTCAGAGAAAAATATTGTCAAGTATTTATTAATTAGAACTAATAAAAATTTATATTTATGCTTTACAAATATTGCAGTAAATACACATTGATTATATTAAATCTTCTTAGCCTTTATCCTTTTGCACTGTTTAAAACAGTTTTGGACAATAAAACTCACTTGTCTTGTCCAAAACCAGTTTTAGACATCCAAACCCAACCAACTTTCATGTCAGTATAGAGGCTGTGTCTGCTGGAAGTTTCACTTTATTTTTAGCAATAATATTGTTTACTTTAATTTTTTTTTATTTTCAATTTTGATTAAACACTTTCTAATTTTGCTATATAGTGGCTGTATACTACGTGACACTCAAATGTTGATTTTAACTCTAGTACATCTAGTTAAATTAGTAACTTAAATTTGAACTTTTTATTTTATTTTCCAATTCAGAGCACTAGGGCACAGAAAAAGCTCGCCAAAAAAGAACAACTGGAACGACAACAGCATGAAATTCAACGACTTCAGGAAGCCTTTTTTTATCGTCATATGCTGGCTCAATTTCAGAATGAGGAGGTTCGAAGTGACTTTCTTAATGGTGAAAATGGAGCAGTGGTAAGGCGTTTAATATTTTTACTGTTCATTTGGTCTAATTGGCAAATTTTGTTGCATCGCAAATACTGTAACCAGGTAAAAGATAAACCAATATCCCGCTTATACGAGTAAAACATCCCAGAACCAAATATTTCTCCAGCCATAGACGCAATGTTAAAGAGTCTCGCTATCTAATAATATTTCTTTGAAACGACAGTATGCGTTTAAGAGCAGCCGACTGCAATCTTATCCAAAAATTAATAAGGCCATCTCTTCTCTTAGAAATTAGTGTCCTTTCTTTAAAATTGTGATTAACACCAGATTTTTTTTTCCTTTTATTTAAGATGTAGGAAGAAATAATCTAGTAAAAAAAAAATCAGTAACTTCATTGTTTTATTGGTTGGAAATTTTTCTAAACTAGACAGTATCTTTCTCTAAACAGATAAACAATTCATCTTTTTCCCTTTTCTTTTATCACCCTAACTCCTCCTTGAAATTAAATGTTTTAATTTCACAAGAGACAGTTTGCACAAATATTTTTTGTATCTTTTAATTTCATTAATGTTTGTTCTACAGAAAGTACATTATTGTTTTTACTAAAGTCTTATTAATTTTTTTTCAGCAATTAACGAGTGAACAGCTATCTCAGTTGGATCAGTTCTATAAGTTAATAGGTCCTGGTCTTCCGAACGAACAAGCTGATTTGAACAACTACTGCCATACATTGGCTGAAAACCATATATTTCTAGTTGAAGGGAGGAACAAGGAAATTGCTGGAACTACATGTATCCTTTTATAGTGGGAATGGAATGTAATTTTTACTTTTAGCACAGGGATTCATTCCATTTGCTAATTTAGGCAGTAATCACAATGATTGCATCAAACTAAAGCTTGATAATTAGTTTGGGGTTATTATATCCAAAGTATTTTTTGTTTCTTTGGGTGAAATGAAATCCGTAATTATGAGTTAAACTGCAATCAATTCAGATAAATGAAAAGCATCTTTTTTGGCAAGATAAAGGATGAAACTTCTTTTCCTTACCCATCCCCCCCCCCCCAAAAAAAAAGGTTGTGCGTCCATTTTTAACACACTATTCACTCAACAAGTAATTTGGTGCTTTTCATTGAAGTATTGTGTTTTTTTTTGTAAATATTTTAATGGTCAGTTTAAAATTTTACAATATTTTGAGGTACTGCTTGGGGGGGGGGGGGGAAGAATACTTCTGTGTAATACATATATGTAGGCAGGAATTCAAGTGAAACACGGACGATCGCAACTCACCAATGCAATTACAAATTCACAAATTAGGATTCAAGTGAAATGTTACAATCGCTACTAGCTGCGATTCTAATGTAATTCGACTTCCAGTAGCAATTGCGATCATCTCGAAGCGATTGCAATGGTGTTTCACTTGGAATTCGGCCCAAAGTTTTTTTAGCCCGTTTATTTGTCTTTTTTATTAAAAATGGAATATAAGTTCTAATCTTGAGTGGCTCCTTAATTAAAAAAATAGATAAAGCATTGAAAGAAATATTGCAAAGTATCAATGAGTGCGGGTATTTTTCGCGCCCATCAGAACCAGTGGATGATGATGAATCTTCAAGTGACGAAACACCCACCGAAGAAGTTGCCATGGAGAAAGAAGATCTAAAACAAGAAGAATTCCCAGTAGAAGATGATTCTGAAAACTTGCCAGATTCATGCAACGTAATGTATTTCAATTAGCCATTTAGTAATACTATCACATGTTTACCTGCAATAATAGTCTTCTAAAATGCAAGTGGGTTGTTTGTAAATAGAAAAGGGGTTATGTAGGAGCTGATATCTACTGAAATTAAACCTGAAATATAAGTTTCAATCAATGAGATTGTCTGCCTTTTTTCCCTTGTCTCTGTACAATCGTTCAGGGTATCTTTGAGCCAGTCCAAATAATTTTGGGCCACTTTATATCTTTTTGTGTGACTAAAGAAAACAAAAACTAAAAGTCTCAGTGATGCTTTCATAAAATAAGATTTGTGCTCTTTTATTTCAAAATACAGAGAACTCCCGATTATCTGCAGGTCTGTCAAAACTCTGTTTGCCTTTTTCTATGGGGATGATTTAATAAATGTGCGGATAATCCGAAAACTAAATAAAAGATTTTAGTGTATTCAATAACATCACTGAAAATGTCACTAACTCAACACAAATTTTAGCACACAACATACAATTTTCAATAATAGCTGAAAATGGTTACATCGAATGTGAAAAATATTTTTAACAGTTAAAAACAATAACACACTTGCACTTTTGGTATTTAGTTATCGTCCCACCCTATTCCAAGGCGAATCAGGAGTTTACTTTATCGTTTGGAATTCAAATTTAAGTATATTTGATTTTTTCCTGATTTCAGTTTTCAGTCAGCTGAACACTTTTGGGAGACTTGTAAGGGATGAATCGATTAGAATCTGGTTGCAGCCGACCGCTAACTAGCGAACAGTCAGCTTACCTGAGTGACTTGAACACCACGAAGGAAGTAGAAAAACAGTTGAATATTAAGTCCTATCTTAGCTCGCTCTTTTTAAACTGTTCTCTTGTGATGTTGGTCCTTGCAATTTGCATTTGGGTGTTAAGACTCCAATATGCTATGAAGTAGCACAAAGTTATCTATATTAGCTGAAAGATGCCCTGAACGAAGGCTGTATCACACAATGTTTCAAACATGCTTTTTCTGTGGTGTTACTTTTGATATGAATCTGATTTTCAAGTTTCTTAAACAGTTATATCCTTACAAAAAGACAAAGAAAAAATCATTTGAAGTAAACATGCTCTTCCTCCTTTGCGTAATTTTCTTTTGATAGATATGTGTTTTTTCAGGAACAGTTTGAGACCTCGGATGAGGAAAAGATTCCCATACTCTCTGTTGCAATTCAAGAAGACCCCCATCTGGAAGTAATATCAAATCCTCCGACCAAGCCACTACAAGAAGTTCTCTCTCCTCAGGGTACCTTTAACTTCCTGCAAGAGTCTCAGATAGACTTAGATGGTAAATAGTATTTGAACTTCATAGATAGTATTTAATTGAATTGTGTTTGTCCTAGCTTGCAGCGAGTCAGTTTTGTTCTTCCACTTGAAAATCCCTTTAATGACCTTGCATGGTTTCATGAAATAGCCTAGTGTTATTTTCACAAAGAAGGATTCTACTTAAAAAGATTAGGGTACTGGTAAAGGCTACAAAAGAGGAAAGGAACAGAAGTTGTCTAGATTTCCTTTTTATCTTTTTGCATTTTATTGGAATTAGCTGGATTTATTATATACAGTGGAATCTCGATAACTCAAAGGCTTATATCTCAAATATTCCTTTATCTCGAAGCTTTTGTTGTGTAACTTCAGAGTTTCATCTTCAATTCTATACTCTTGTCTCAATTTTCTCCCTTGCTTCCCACCAGTGATTTTATATACATGTGATTACACGATTAATTCGCCTTATTAATCACATTTCATTCTTAACTGACTGAATAATGTTTCCATTTTTAATACCTACTTGTTTAGATTAAGAAAAGTAAAATCATATCTATTCCCATGTAAGTTTAGTTACTGCTGCCTTTTGTTTAAACATTGGATATTAGCTGTTTTTCCAGTGACCCCTTTAATTGTATACTGAACCAAGGCCTTATTTATTTCATGTGCCTTTAGATGTATCTACATCTCTTGGAGGGATTGCCCAGTGATTTTAGAAACCTCTCTCATATTAAATTAATTGGTTAAGAAACCAATAGTGAGTTCTTTATTGGTATTGCATTTACTGTAATTTTGTTCTTCCAGCTCCCCATATGGATCCAGCAGTGGTCGCAGTGCGTCAGATCGCTCCTCCTCCCACTGTCAACTTCAACTACCCGCCATCCCCTCCCTGCGAAGACGCCGGCGCCGTCCTGGTCAACGGTTCTGAACCGCACGAACTCCCGCCGACCTCACCGAACCAGGTTCCCGTGATTCCGGTCCGGACCGTCCCCGCCCCCATCGATTTCGACCCCTCCCATCCGATCCCGACCCAGACGTTCACCAATCAGAGCTTCGCTGTCATGCAGAACATGATGATGCCCCCGGCGTACGTGCCGGTCACCCTGCACCACACGGTGCCCATTCCTCCCCACATCGCGCCGATCGCCGTGGTCCCGGGGCTGTCGCCGCCTGCCACCACTGCATCCGTGGTGCCACTTCATGTCCCGATAACAGCGGCTCTGGAGGATGACGTTGTGGATCATCAGAAAGTTTCTGACAACGAAGAAAACCAGGTAAAGCAATTTAGAGGAAATCAGATGATGATTCTTGCATGTTATGTTACTACTAGCTGCTAGGGCAGCTAGATTAGCTTCCTGCGGCATGTTAATGCATAATGTCCCCCGCCACCCAACTTTTACCTCATTCTGATGTGATATTATTTGATATAATTCAATTTTCAGAAGATTTTAAGACATACTACGTACGTGGTACACTAATGCCCAAGCAGCTAGCTGCGTGGCCCGGCGTTGCACGGGTGCTTCGGGCCTTAGTAAAGAATTTTTAAAAACATACTTGCTGCCAAGGCGGCTCGCTAACAGGCGCTTCAAGCCTTAACTTTTTTCCTGCATCAAAAAAATTATTTGAATTATTGAGATGCTTCGCGCCTTCAAAATGGTAAGGAAAGTTACAGCAAGTTCTGCTCGCTCAAGAAAAAGAAGCAGACATAGATACTCAGTTTTTAATATAAGTAGATGGCTTTTCAACAAATGAATGTTTCAAAATATTACAAGTAGCTAGCGATAAAAATACTACGTTAGTGGCCCGCTTATGAGTTTCATGTTTGATTTAGTTAAGCCTTCATTCAAAATTCTCATTATCATTGTTATTACTGTTTCATAGCAACCATGTTTTGCAACAATAGATTTCATATTTAATCATTTATTAGGCTTAATCGCTTTACATTTGACTACTTATTAATTGATATCTTCGTTAATTAAAATCGTATAATTATATAAATTGAAACTAATGAAGCCTGAAAAATTACCTATCTATCGGGGTTCGACTTTCAGTTCATTGGCGTTCAGGAGAAAGAAGCATGACATAGATAGATAGTTAGAAAGAAAGAAAGATACTCATTTTTTAATATAAGTAGATTAGTGGATACATGCTCTGTGTAGGGCAAAATCCCATTGTAACCATATCGCAACCTTGAAAGAAAAGTGACACAAATCAAAAAATCCCAATTTTCCAATTTTTGTATAAAACAGATCAAACCATTGTGTTCTTTTACGTGGAAAAGTCACAACTGAAATTTTGCTGATTTTTGCTAGGTAATGCAAGTAGTGACTCTAGTCAAACTAAAGTTTAAATATATAAATATATTGTTACAAATCTTGTAAATAGCGGTTATTTTTTGTATATAGCAGCGGTCACACAGCTTGTGCTTCTACTGCTGAATTACACCTAGTACCTCCTTTTCCATAGTGTTTTTCTTACAATTCTGTTACTACCACATGTTATTTCAATGGAAATGAATCTGATTTCTAAAATTACATTGGTGGATGCTCAAAAGCTTTTCTTTTTTTTTCCCCCCTGATGAAAAGCTAGAGAATTTCTGAAGGAGAAGTCTTGAGTAACTGCAATGCTATCTGTACAGATAAAATTTAATCAATGATTTTGATAACTGGTCAAATATAAGGGTTTGAAAAAAAAGATTCTAACGTAGCTTACAATGGAGAGCAAGAGCTACCATTGTCAAGTAAAATATTTAAATTTTTGATTATTTCAGAAGCAAATACACAAAATAGTGTTAGTTAAGGCATAACTTAGTACTTTAAATAAGTATTATGTTTTATTAATGATTTTCTCCTTTAGTAGTTAATCCAGATTATTATTTTCGTGCTTCTACATCTTTAAATGTGATATTATAAATAAAATTTCCAATTTCGAAAGAGGGTGGGGAGCATCAGTTTTCTTTGGCCCCTTTCAACTTTGCCTGATCTGCAAGCAGTCAATACTTTTTACAGTTTTGTAGCTAGATCAGTTTTACTCTTGATTAAGTTATTGTAAGCAAAAAATAAAATTATGATTTCTTATTTAGCTATCTGCTGTTGAAGAAAATGAGAGTAGAGCTGATGACAATGCAAATGGTGTACCACATGAAAAGACTAACGGAACCAATGGTAAATATTACATAAAACCATTAGTTTTTTCAGATTTTATTTATGTTTGTGGTGCTCTTTATTATGTTTTTTATTTTTTAAATATAATTTCCTCTAGACCAAAAAGTGTTTAGTTCATGCCCTATTTACAGCATTGGAAATCAGCAGTCATTACTCGCAGTTTGCAATCAAAAATTTTGATTTGACACCTGTATTTCCAACTTTACGTGCCAAATTTGTGACACCTGGAGTTTGAGATTGCATTGTAGCTTTCTTTTTCTGACTCATTGTGATAGATTGAAGGTGTATTTAATTTTTAAACTCAGCAATGTTCTATCATTAAAGTTAAGCTGAATGTGCTATGATTATCGTAACATAGCATTTTCTGTGAATTTAGTCAGAAGTTCTTTGAAAACAGTTTGAAAAAAATTTCTGGATACCTTTTCTCCCTCAATCATGAAAGTTCTGATAAATTTTAATTCAAATTAGAATTAATTCATAAGAAAAGAACCATGAACTCTATGGGATTTTCAGAAATTTTCCTCAACTTTCCCAAAATTGAAATTGTGTGATTTTTTCCAGGGTTTTCTGATTTACCCAGTTCATCCATTCTGAAATAGTAAGCAAAGAAAAAAGATGATCATGCGTTTAAAGAAGAAATACATTTGATTGAATTTTATGATGAGCTTTTTCATGTCTAAAATATGCAAAGTTATGTTCCTTGAATTTTTAAAAAATTCTTTTTTATTGTTTTGTTTTTCTTGAATGAGAATAGGTACTTAAATTTCTTATATGAGCATTAACAAGTCCATTGTTATTATAATTGCTTGGACACTTACCATATTAAACGGCATGCTGGATAAACCGAGGGTGAAAAAAAATTATTTAATACCATCCCAAGAGCACTAAAAACTTTTAAAATAATATGTTATCTACTAGCATGTTAAGCATGAAAATTGAATTATTGTCACCAGGTAAAATTTGTTGCAACATTTATTATCTAAATACATTGTTTTACGGTCATTTGTGAATGGAAAATGTTAAAATAAAATTTTCGAAAAAAGTGCCATCTATAGAGGCATAAAACATTAAGAAATGATTTCTCATTCGGCGCGCCGTGCAGATATCACTTTTGTAACACGGCAGTATAGATGATTTTATTAATACAATTAAACTATTTAATTTTATAAAAATGTTACTAAGTAATAGCAAGATTATGCACCATCAAACCACCAAGATTTATTTCGTCTCGGGGATCTGATATTCACTGGCTTGTTTTTGAGAAAGGCATTTATTGTTGTTCCTTATAGTGGTTTGCTTTGCGGTTGAAATTGAGGAGAGATTATTTTTGTTTTGTTGCAAAATGAAACTTGAACTATCCGGCATGCCGTAAAATTCGAATTTTCCAGCTTGCTGGTCAACCTCGGTTTTTCCGGCATGCCGGCTAATGCGAGGCAATACGGTATTTAACTTCATTCTTTTTGTACCGAGTTTTTCCAGTTTGACAATATTTGATTTTATTTTTTTTTAAATTTTGCCTCGAGATATTTTACAGCATTAAATGTGAATAAATCTGTATCAGTTTGTCTTGTTTTATCTAACTATGATACCAAATAATTTCTTGAAATTGAATCATATATGTCTGATTTTGGGTTTAGGTTTCATCCCAAATTATCGTGGTGGTTATCGTGGTAGAGGACGTGGTAGGGGTACTGGCTATTTTCGAGGAAGACCAAACTATAACAACAATCGGGGTAAGTTTCAAGGTGTAATATAAATAGTTTAAAAATAAATATAACTGTGATCAAATTCAATTTATTTAACAATATTTGATGATAAAAAAATAATAAATAAAAAAATATATGACTCTTCTTTTTCCTAATAAAAGTTTTAAGTTTAAACTAATAAGTTCAATATTTTTAATGTATATCTGCAGCTCTTTTTAAGTCGATATAATTGTTTCAATGAGATTTCATTTTCCGTGAATTTGGCATTTTTCATATTTTTATTTTATTTTTTATTTAATCTTAATTTTAAATGTTTGGAGACACAGTGCCGAATTTATCTCCATGCCTCCCCTTCCTCCCCCTCACCACCCTGAAGAAGAATAAAAATTCCTTCACTCGAAAACAGCAACTGAAGCCTTTAAAAAATAGTACTCTCTAAATTGAAACTGTCTAAGTAAACAGTATTAAATGACAAGAAAAGGTTGTCGCTTTCAAAAATGAAAGTACTATTATTTTTCTTTCAAAAATAGCATTTAAAAAACCATGGTAAAAGCAAAATTTTGCCGCCCTTGGCCGCTGCCTAGTCTGCCTATTGGAAAATTAAGCACCAGGGTGTAAAAAAATCGGATTTTTTTGATTTAAATCAGATTTTTTTTGATTTAAATCGGATTTTTTTGATTTTTTTTTAAAAATAAGAAATTTCAGTTATTAATTAATTTTTATTTATGAGCAACGTACTTTTACGTTAATAAAAATACAAAAACACCTTTGAAGTAAAGCTTCACCAGTAATAAACCCAGAAAAAAGTGTTAGGAGCCAATCTGAAAATAATCCTGTCTACTAGCTAGGATAAAAATCAAATGGGGCAGGAAGCTCAACCCAATCCTCACTTCATTCATCGCCCCTCTTTATTTTGCTTTTGTTTTGTAAAGCTGGAATATATTCCATTACAGCTACTAATAAAGACTGCCCCCCCCCCCCCTCTAGTTGCTAATGCAAGGTATGAAAATTCATCTTCTGTTTGGCTGTTTTTGTTTTTTCTTTTCATTGAAAGTATATCACACACATTCTATCATGTCCCTCCCCCCTCAATTCACTCTTTGCAACACCTGCCCTGCACCTGCATGTATTTTCTTTATTTCACATATTAGACAACAAATAGCATTATTTGTGCATACGTATTATTTGGACTGCAACCTTCCAGCATCTGTGCAGGGGGGGGGGGATGAGTAGGATTACTTTTCCATTTATTAGATGGAAATCAAAGCTTCTAAAAGAAAATGGTAAAAATAATGAAATTGGGATTGTCCACGAGAATTTTTTGAGGATTAAAATAAAAAGTGATTTAAATCAATGATTTTTTTTTTAAATCAATTGATTTAAATCGGGATTTAAATCACTGATTTAAATCAATTGATTTAAATCATTGACACCCTGTTAGGCACTGTGGAAACATTTTTTCACTTATAATGCTGAAACTTAAAGCTAATGTTAAAAGGCTACAAATCTTGTTACAATCATTTTTATTTTGTGGATTTCCTGCAAAGTTAGGAAAAGAGGGTTTTTTTACAATTAATAGAAATGTTTTTAAGTTCATTTAGATGAAGTCACTTTAAAGAGCTTTCAAAAAAAAAAAATACAGTTGCATTTTTGCTTGGAAAGTTAAAATTTTCTTTGTTGTTTTAGAAACCCTACCAAGGGTTTAAGTTGCTGTAATTCTCAAAAATCTTAGATGAGGTTGATGAATCAAGTGATTTTAATGTTAAACTTCCACACAATAAACTTTAGTTTACTCGCACAGTCTAAGGTAGATTTCAAATATTTTCGAGTGCATGTAAAGTAAAATTCTAAAAACTCTTAGTTCACAATAGCATGTCTAAATTTTGTGTTTAAAAGTAGATTCCTGTCATTGCAAACACTTGAGATTTTACTAATAGTTGATGGTCCTAACCTTTTCCACTACTTATTGTAAGCTCCCTAGATATGGAGACATCTCCTCTAGAAACTCAATTCAATTGTAATTGTTATTACAAATTACTTGTCTGGTACATTCTTGATATGTTCCTTTTTTTATGTAACGCTATCAAAGCACATGCATGTTTTGTATTTAAGATATTCGCTTTAGGCTTAAGATATTTAATTTACTTTTATTGTACAGGAGGATATCAAAATAATTATCAAGATAGAAATGGATACAATCCGAACTACCGCAGGGGTGGTAACAATCGAGGTATGTGTTACAAGCATTTTCTTTTTACTTTTGACAACAGCAGGCACTTGGAAAATTTAATAAGCTGCTAGATATAGTTCCTGTTACATATTAGTTTAATGTGCAGGTTTAACGCTATATTAGAAAAGAAAATATAAACTGCTGAAGCTTTGTTTTAGTGTGGAGAAGCTCTTTGAGCATGGCACATGTATTAATATTATTGGAAAGATGATTTTTATTGTAACATTATAACAAAATTATACAGTTTTTAGAAAATTGTTTCAGTCATAATTTTTTTTAAGTACTTGAAAACTCACAAAAAGTTAGGGGAGAGTGGTAATGAATGGGCCACTAACAAAATATGAAAAAGTATTTGCATGAATTTTTTTTTTGATGCCACCAATAGATGTAGCTATTTGTTCTACTAAACTCATCCAATTTTCATTCGTTTGCGCTGAGCCATTTTCAAACTAGAGTGGCATGGTCAAGAATCTGACTGAAAAGTAAGTTTTTCCCTTTTTAGTAAAACATTTCCTAGCTAAAATGTACCAAGTATTTCACTGCATAAATATGTATCAGCTAGTCTTTCCATATCTATAAACTAATTTTAAGATGTATTTTGATGTTATTAAAGTTCAATGTACTCAAAAAACCTAAATGTATTCCAAAAGTATAGGTGGGGCTGAATGGGCCACTATGTCATGGTAATGAATGAGCCACCTATAAATATTGTTTTTCTTCCTTTTCTTTGGATTTTCGCATTAATATGAAACACAACTGACTGTCATAGATAGATTAAGATTACTGTCGTCAAAATAGGTTTGTAGTAACTTCTAAATATAATTTGCAGATCTATATTATATTCCTACAGTACAATAGACCTCTGGTCGCAGTGCGTGGCTTGAAAAAACCCCCCTCTCTCCTTCATATTATATTCCTCACAGTACAATTTCATTTTCTTTCTTGGTAACTTAAGTTAGATATTTCTTATTCCCGATGTCTAGTAAATTTAAAAAAAAAATTTTTGAATTTTGACAAGTTTGAAAATGAACATGAAGTTTTTGAAAGTGATTTTTAATATTATTTTTGAAATATATAAATTTTGTTAAATCGTAGTGTGTATCATTATCTGTTATTTTTTTTTATATATATTTGATGTTATTTATTTCTTACGATCTCATCATTTAGTCATTTGTCTGCTACAATTGGTATGCATCAGTTTTATTTTAATTGCATCAGTTTTAATGTTTATATAATTTTAAATCAGTATGATTTTGTATCATCATGTTAAGTGCCACATTTATTTTGTCATATTCAGCATATATCCTTTTTATGCCTTTGTCATTTTTTCAAAGGCATACTAAATAAAAGTTGAGTGTATTGTTAATTTAGTTCTTGCGTACATCTTTGGAAAGTTTTTCATTTTGTCACTAACCTCAGTATTAAACATATTTTTAATGCATTGTAATGGATTCTAACTTCTATTTTGAGTTCAAAAAATCTTTTGCCCTCCTTAGGTCCGAGGCCAAATGGCAACTATCGGGGCCGTAGTAACTACAACAGACCACAAGGATCACAACACCACCACCAACAACAACAACAGCAGCAGCAGCAAACGCAACAGTAAAAGACGAACATCCCTACATAATGTATCATTCGACATGTGATTTCATCTCGGACTTGGCAGTGGCAGTGGAATCCTTTTTTTCTTGAAGGGAAAATTGCTTTGAATTTTTGCTAAAAAAAGTTTGAAATGCAAGATGTGGCCTTCTGATGAGTCTCCACCTGGTATCCTAATCTCGCTCCATTCGGTCTGATCCACTTCACTCCGGGTGAATTGGTGCCCGAGTTAACTTGATAACAGAAATGGTAATCTCTAGTTCACTTGCGAGGGAGGGATTGAATTGGTTCAACAGCTAGAATCTCTTTTAAAAATCTTCCAAGTGAAAGGAGGCTACTGCTTTGTTATCGAGTGAACCAAGGTACGGATTTACTCGGAGTGAAGAGAGGTTAGGTCCCCCAATCAAGACGCTTCCACCCATTTGATGCTGACACAGTATTGTTGCGTGCCACGTGTACTTTGTCTCGTTGATTTTGCATTCGAGTCGGGACCAGTGATACTGTGTGAAGCCCCTTCAATGGACACAGAAGTGTTGTAAATCTTTGTCATATATGTGAATTTGTATTAGTGCTTGTGGTGTGGACTTTCAAAAGGCTGCCATTGTAACCCATGTATATCAAAATGTAGAATTACAAAATGTGATAATCAGCCCCACGCTTATGTTGTTTAATGGATTTATGTTCTAAAATTATGTTTTTAGTGCTTTTATCTTCCCCTTTCCCCCTAAAGGCAAAAATGTATTTTGTTCCTAATTGCCTTCTCTATTTTCAATGTACAGAGACTGTGGGTGTATCATTGGTGCACTCCTTCATTTCTACCGTTCGGAAATTGTTATCAATGTAACTCCTAGATCGATGCCAAAAAAGAAGGATAAAAACTAAAAATGTACCTGCGCAATCTGCATTTTCTTCTACTCTCACAGACCACCGTTTTGTAGCTAGTGAATGCATATTCTGTCAGGTTGTTTGGGGTGAAAATTTTTTTTTGTAAAAATCCAAAGAGATTTGGGTGAAATTAGTCCCTTATTGATATCAGAGGCTTAATGGCTGATGTTAATAAAGTGTTTTATGAAAAAAATTTTTTTTGATTTCATGTGTCATACACAACATTTATATTATTTTATACCTTTCTCTTCCATACGTTTTCTAAATGATCCCTGCAGAGCTCAATATGTATTAACTTAGACATTATATGTTCTTTTAGTTATCATACAGTTTCTCAACACCCCACAGTTCTGAATGTCTTATCACGTCCATTTAACATGCAATTCTGAAACTGCCGAACGGACGGTGGCTTCAAAAACGTATAAATGGTGTATCACTGTAATTTTTTTTAATAGAAATTCTCATTTCATTTTGAATACAGTAGAACCTCCATAACTCGACACCCCAGGGGAGCACTAAAGAAGTCTGCCCCGCTTAAACGAATACCGTTGGTTCCAAGAAATATTATTTGATTAAGCGGGGATTTTCAACATTACATGTATGGCATGGAGAATATTCAGTTCCAGGATATTTTATTTGTATAAGCAGGGTATTCGTTTATCCGTTACCCGATTAAGTGGGGACGACAGTATGTCAAGTCAAGCGTGTGTCAACTTAATGGGGTTTTTTTTTCAATCCCTAAAGAGTGCTTACTAGTGCCATATCATTCTCCTCATAACAATTAACTTCAGTGAATTTTTCTTTTCTTTCTTTTTTTAATTGTAAAGTAAATAAAATGGACGATTTTGAATACCTTGCTAGGATTGAATTTATAATTCTTGAAAAGAGATAAAAGCTCCCTGTCAATCAGGTCTATTAGGGGAAAAAGCCTTGCTCACTCTTGTTTGAACAACGTGTATAATGCTACCTTGTTTATCTTGAATACTGCCCTGGGTACCTATCCCCCAAGCCCTAGGACTTCACCAACAGCAGAAAATGTAGTGGCTGACTCCTCTGGGTACAATGAATTCTTAACCTTTTGGATCCGGGTTGTTTATTTAGAAATTTTTCTTCCGACCCAGGTAGTACGACAGTTGAACCCCAGATTTCTTTTCCATTGAAAAGAGAAGGTATAAACTCTTACCAGACATATGAAACCTTGAAAAAATCCCCGGCTCCAAAGGTTTCGAGTCAAAATTTCAACCCCGTCCTTTAAAGAAAAAAGACTAATGGAACAACATGTGTACCGCCCGGTTCCTAAAGGTTAAATAGAGCTTTTTCCCGAAAAGAACTAATTGACACAAAAGACGTAAAATTCTCAGAAAGGATCAATATGAAAGAATATCAATTGCAAAAAGTGGATTGAAATAGCGAGTGGATGGCAATTTATATAGCTTTTCACACATTGCAATTTTAACACTGGACCAACCATTTGAAAAATAAATATTTTTTTTCCTTTCTGAATTCCGTAAAAGTATTCAGTTTAAAAATGTGTGATTTTTTTAAAAAAGGAACATCAAATTGAGATGATCAAGCCTTATTTTCGCTTATTTTTTAATCATGCAGCTTCATCTATACTCTGTTACTTTAAAATAGACCTATCAAGGTGACAAATTTAGTGTCGTCTCCATGGAAACCGTACAAAAGAAAACAGCTCTGCTCTTCTTTTTTATGCACTGCTGTTGAAACAGTTCACCTATTTTATGTTTATTGAATTTGGTTTACACTTTTATTTCTAGCCCTCATATCTCAGTTATTTCTAAACATTCTCTAACAAATCTAGTGCTAAAAAATTTGTTATAGCAAGACCTGCCGTCATGAGTAACCGTAATGTCAGAGGACAATCAAGAAAAATTGTGTTCAATATATATAAATACTTCAAAAATTAATTTATTAATGTTGATTGAATAATCGTTTATGCATGTAGTAATTTTAATAGTTTGCATTTAACCTTGCATTTAACCATTGTTGCGAAAGCTAAGTGGGAAAAAAGTTCATAGGCACCATAACTATGACAGCTATGAGGGGAAAAGTGTGGAGAGTAGGAAATTTTTCTTTAACATGCTAGTTTTTATTACACAGAGTATAGTTGCATCTAAGTTTGTTCAAGCCAGAACCGTTCACATTCATCTGTACCAGATTTTATTTTCAAGCTATAAAGATTTTAAGAAGATTGAATTAAGCTAAAAAGTATGAAGGCAATAGAAGATTGCAATAGTTTTCCTATGAAATGAGGTATTCTGATGTTCTTGAAAAAAAGGTCTGAAAGCTGTGAGTTACTTAAAATCTAGGAATTTTTAAGCTAACAGGGGTGATTGTGCTCTGGTATTTTACCCGATTTCTGGTATTTTCATGATAGATTCTGGTAGTTTCATGTTCGAAAATACCGGAAATAAAATATTTTTATTTATGCTTTTATCTTCCCACCTCCGGAATTTTTTTTGCTATTTCGAATTTTCGATGATTACACCAATAATTATTAATATTTATTGAATAGAAAATTTATGATGCCATTCGAATTGTTTTTTTACTTCAATAAATTATTTTATTTGCATTTTTTTACTTCCTTTTACGTAGTAAAGGAAGTATTGTGATCGCGAAAAAAAAATCACTCAAATTTGAGTCTAAATTTTGATTTTGCTCACCCCCGAATGAAAATTCCTTAATTTTTTTGACCTGTCAGCACGTGCATATGTACCTACCAACATATAAGCAGCCGAAAAATCCTTTTCAACCACCCCCGAGTTAATTACGACGAGTTTTCTCGTGACGTCTGTATGTACGTGTGTGCGTATGTATGTATGTGGGTCGCATAACTCAAAAACTATATGCCGTAGAAGCTTCTAGCTTCGGAATGTAGGCTCTGAGGATGGTCTAGTTGTGCACCTCCCCTTGTGTTTGCATTCGAATGTTCCCAAGGGGGCGTTTTACCCCTTTTTTGGGGTAAATCAGTGTTAATTTCAATGCAGACTCAAGTGATATGAATTGGCGCGACCACTGGCGATATGTCGCCAAGCTTTTGGTCGCCAAGTGTTTGACGCCAACTTGGCGACATATAGCCAAGTTGGCGACAAATTTGGCGAAATTTTTTTTTTTTTTTTGAATTTGGGTTCAACTTGGCGCTATTGGCGATATTTTGCGAAAAATTCACTGAATGATATTAAAATCAGCAATATTTAGAAAATTAACCATTGTAAAATATTTTTTGCATTGTTTCACTGCCACAGATAGTGGCAGTTTTTTTTTTTTTGATTTTGATGCTTAAGTAATTTTGCTCAAGTACCATTGAGGCCTTTGGTTTTAACCCCCCTCCCCCCCCCCACACACACAGGCACATTTTCTCTTTAAAACATTCAGGTATTTTTTTATGAACTCACAATCACCCCTGCCTTAACAATGTTTTAGTTTTTATTACTCCTTTTTAAAAATAGATAATGAAGTTGAAAAATAGTAAAAATAAATAACTAATAAACAAAACAATATTTAACTCAAGACGATTCTTAAAAGTTGCATATATATACAAGTGTGCATTTGAGCAGAGAGTCACCCCCCCCCCCCCAAACCAGACTAAGGTAGAACTACATGTAATGTACGGCCCAGTTATGCGAACTTCGGTGAAGTGACTTGTGCCTTTAGCTTGATTGTTGTCTCTTCCATACTGATGAGTCCAAATTTGGACAAGGCTGCATTCTCTGGATGGCATAACTTCTCTTCCGACTATTGATGGAATTCCATCTTTAAAAAAAGTAGGAAATACTGTGAAACACAGTAAAAAACAAAAGTAATAAATAATCAGAGAAGGAGTTATCATGGATGCAAGACGTTACCGTCTCAAGACTAATTTCCGTGTTGACGAGAATGAGGAGACGGAGCTTGGGACGGAAGGAAAATTTAATATTTTTCTTCAGTTTTTACTTAATAAGAAATTTGCTTCTCAATGTAAAAAAAACATAAATAAATTTCTATTGCGAAAAGTTCCGAGAACCTTCAATTTCCCTCTTTTTAATATTTTTTGCGATAGCCTGAATTGCGATTTTGGAATCTACAGTTTAAAAAATTACTGTAAGAGAACTTCTGAACCCCATTCTTTCCCTTTACTTAATCAAAATGCCCAACAATCGGGTCTTTAGGAATTATTCTTTTCAAAAACCGCGGGGGGAACCCTCAGACCCATCTCCCCTTTATATTATTGCCAGTACCTGGGTTTGGTGGGTGGGGGCTGAAAATATTTTCCGTCTTGAAAACATCACTAAACTTGCACTCATTGGAGTTATAGCTGGGAAGTTTAGACAACTTTTTTTGACGTTATTATTACTATTTAATTCATACTTTGCGGTCTGGGTCATATTAAAAAACTGCTACTTATTGCCTAATGATGAAAAATGTAATTATTCTTGAAGTGAAATTATTCCTTACAACTTCATTTCTTAAAAAATCTTCACTATTCCGTCTTCAGTTTTGTGTTGTTAAAATCTACTGTTTTCGAACACCTTTTGTAATAAAACAATAAGGTTTTATTTTTAACTAAAAAGTAGTGTATTCAAAAACAATTTGAGGAGAAAAAAAAATTGCATCTTCCATCTTTGTGCACTACTTTACCCTGCACATGTCCTTAGGGGCTGTCCACCTATAATGACTTGGAGTAGAGGGGAAGTTCATGATAAGGAAGGGGATAACTAGAAGCAGACTCATTATTTCATTATTTCTGGGGGGAGAAAGATGTTTGCTGATGTATGTTAGTTAAGTTGAAAAGTAACGAAAACCACACTCACCTCCCCCTATGTGACAGGTCTAACTAAAGATGCTGCAACAGCACATACTTCTTATAACAATATGGTTATGTAATATAGAGTGACATGTGAGCAGAGGAGAGATTACATATTATGGAACTAGCGACAACATTTATTGCCAATAGCGTAGTGCAAAATTTCCCCTTGTTTCAGAATCGAGCTAGATACATACTGTCGGATTGTCTTGGGTAAAACCTTCCCCGTATTTACGCATGCCCCGGTCAGGTCTTCGCATTTTACCAAAATAGGGATGATAGGTAAGATAACAATAAGGGGGAAGAATAATAAAAGCATTTTGAGCCGTATCGAACAACGTAGAACAATGCTAATTTTAAATGCATAGTTTCGTTGAATGTGTCAAAAGGATACCACAAATGCAAGTTTTAAATTGAAAACTTCAGAAAGCTCCCGTTCACAACCCATCACCCCCTTTTTTTAAGTGGAATGGTTCCCGAGTGCAAGGCGCAGCTTTCAACGGTAGATTGGACAGTACTTACAATTCCCAACTAAGCTCGTCGAAGCTGATGTTTCAAATGATCGTACAAAATATTCACATGAAATGGGTATCATAGGCAACTATTCAAAGTTCATTTGGGGAAATTGAAATGAAAATTTTGCTTTGTAAGTAAAAATAAAGTATATAGTTATCTTACTGCTTATGTTGACTTGCATTGTATAAATTAAGAATAGGCGAAGAGATTTTTCTGGAGTTACAAACAAAATAACTTAGTTCTGCAGGCATTTGTGTGGTTTTTAAATTGTAAATTAAGACCAGCAGGGGAATTTATAAGAGAGTATTGAATTCCGAAAACGTGTGAATTTTGGCGGATTTACCTATTTTGGCAGTGTTGAACATAAATCACTTGTGAGAAATATCTAAACTAGTTTTTTTTTTTTTTTTTTTTTTTTGAGGCCACTCTAGCCAAAAAAAAAAAAATACTACATGAAATCGGACAAAATTCAGTACATATTTATTCCATACCTCTTTTCCTTTCTCCCCTAAAAAATAAGTATAAATTTAACACACCCTTTGAAAAAAGGAGAACAATTTACAGCCCTCTTAGAAGCTATTTTGAAAATACCTCTTACAGTGCCCCTAGTATTGCTTTTAAAATTTCCCAGCCCTTCCAAAAACAGTTATATGGTCAACACACGAAAAAAAGAAAATTATAGTTTTCTTGGAAATTACTTCACAATTCCTTCAAACGGAGCCTACCCCCCCCCCCCCCCCCCAAAAAAAAAAAAAGAAAATCAGTTGCCAAAAAAACTGTGTTGTAAAATTTCACAGTTCCTCTTCCAAGAGTTATATGGTCAACGCACGAAAAAAAAAAAGAAAATTATAGTCCTCTTGGAAGTTGCTTCACAATTCCCTCAAACGGAGCATCTCCCCCCCCCTTAAGGAAAATCAGTTGCAATCCCCCTTCTCCGCCCCCACTGCGTCATCATCCTCTTCCTCCCCTCCTGGACACCGATGCAAAAATATAACGAACCGAAGGAGAAAAATGCGTCTTTCACATCTACCTAATGTAGTTTTGAAAATTGAAAAAAAATCATAAAAGAAAAGCAGTGACTAATATTTTTCGTATCTTATTGCTGCCGTATACAAAATTTGCAGATTTGTAAAAAAACGGTTCACCTACGTTTTACTCCAGTAGATGGCAGCACATATCCTAGTAAGTGACTGCTTTATCAGCTGTAGAAATGTTCGATATTCTTGCATCACTTTCGGTTTCTCGGCAAATTCCAAGAATTCAAGAATGGATCTCTATTTTGACAGTGTGTGGGCAGGCCCGTTGTTTCGAATTTTTTCGGGAAGGAGGGAGGCAAAGGGAAATGCACTCAATGTAAATTTTCCCGAAAAACAGCAAAACCACGCCCATTTTCATGTTTATACATAAATTTGGCCAAGCCGGGGGGGGGGGGGAGTTGCCGTCACCCTGATTTTTCAAGTATTGGGCCTGCGTATGGGTCTCGATGTGAACAGAAAAAAAATCTGGACAATATCGTTTTTTGAGGAATGTGCACCCCTGTATTATTAATGTTTGTTTTATTTATTTTAAAATCAGTAACTCGAAGAAAAGTTAATGAAGCAGTGTACATTCAGATTTTATCTTAGCTTTAGCTGCTTTTTTTTTCCCGTCTGAATCATGTTCTCTATCACCAAGGCTACTATTATATCCCGAATCTCTTGCACCAAAACGAAGAAGAAATTCTCCCGCCATTTGCTCTGGTTATCTCCAAATTTTCATTTTAGCAACCACACCCCTTTGCTTCTATCACTGCCTCAGATTAAATTTAAATGTATTGAAAAGAAAAATCTAGATAGCATGAAAGTATCATAGCGATCTAATGTTTTGTTAGTCACAAATGCGGAATCAGGGGGAGGGGGGATCGAAAATTCATTTAAAAGTCTGCTTTTATGCACTAAATCAATTTGTTTGTTAATAAATAGAAAATTTTAATTCCTCGAATTTTCTCTTCTTTTCTGCCAGCCACGAAAGCGTTACACATGTCGCATAAGATTGATCTTTAGGATTCAGTGAAAAAAGTTTTTTACTCGAGTAGAATTGCAGAAGTGAAACAAGGATGCTCCAAACGAATGCCATTTGATGTGCTAATAATGATAATAATACTTTTGATTAGTGCTAGGGATGCACGGATAAGCAAATTGGCCGATTAATCGGCGGAAGCGATTGGCGATCATGATTATCATTTTTAATCATACGAACTTCTCCATCACTTTTTTTCCTTTCACACTTTCGATTTTAGCAATAGTTACTAATTTATTGCTGATAGGCGATTAATTTTTCTCTATTTTTCTATTTTTCCAAAATTTTTTCAAATTTGCATCAAATTTCTTTGAGTCAATTTACATGTTGTTGCTTATGAAGTTGCATTAGGTTAACTGAACATGAAAATTTAAATAATTAGGGAGGAAGCTGCGGTGAGCAGGCTATTAGTTGACCTTTCAATGTAATTTTTCTTTATTTTTAGCCTACTTTCCCGTTAAAAATAAAAGAAAGACGAAAAAAGTATTAAAAATAGCTTAATGCATCTAAAAAATATCGCCAAGTCCAGAAAATATCGCCAAGTTAAAAAAATAAAGAGGTAAAATGAATATCGAAAAATTAAAAATTTGAAAGTAGGGTATTGAGATGGGGAATTTGTGTGTCGGTCTGTCAGTCTGTCTGTCCCCCCCTAATAACTTTTGAATGAACATTCCGATTTGGACGAACTTTTTTTTGTTGGAAAGATCTCGGCGAGTACAGCTCATTCCCATATTTGATTTTTCGATTTGAACAATTTTTGGTTCAACTTTGAGCCGTTCAAACAACCGGTCCTGCGATACTAACTTTTGAATGAACAGTCCGATTTGAACAAACTTTTTTTTGTTCGAAAGATCTTTTCAAGGATACTTCATTCCCGTATCTACATTTTCGATTTGAACAATTTTTCGTTCAACATTGAACCGTTCAAACAAGCTGTCACCCCTAATAACTTTTGAGTGAACAGTCCGATTTAAACAAACTTTTTTTTGTTCGAAAGATATCGGCAAGGATAATTCATTACCGTATTTAAATTTTCAATGTGAACATTTTTTCGTTCAACATTGAACCGTTCAAGCTACCTTTCTCCGCCTAATAACTTTTAAGTGAACCGTCTGAATTGAATAAACTTTTTTTGTTCGAAAGATCTCGGTGAGACTTATTCCCATATTTCGGTTTTTGATTTGAACCATTTTTTGTTCAATGATGAACCATTCAGAAAATTTTTTAACCTGAGTGCCTACTGGGAAATTTAAATTGAATGTTGATTCTGAACTTAAAGGCGGATATCCTTCAAACTAACTTTGTAAGAAAACGGTTTTGATAAAAAATGTATGTTAAGTACTTTTCTGAAAAATCTTCTGTGAGGACTCTGATTCCGGCTCCGACTCAGCTAACATGGCGGAAATGCAGGCTCAGAAAAAAAAGACTGACTGGGCAGACGATTTTTTGTTTATTTATTCATTTTTTTGTTTAATTAATTATTATTATTTTTATTTATTTATATTTTTTTTGGCAGACGATATTCTTTTTTGATTACAAAAATTGTTCATTCACTAGAGCATTTTATTCTTTATTTATATTTAACAACTGGCAACGGATTAAAAATAACATTCGAGACATTTTATTAACGAACGAGGTTTTTTTTCTTTCTTTGATAAAATGTGTTTTGATGTTCTTCGTACTTTTATTTTATTTATTCTTTTTTTTCTTTTGAAAACAATTGTGAAATTTTTCTACGGAAGAACTATAACAGTTACATTCTTTAAAAGGTGCGACAAAACTTTATTCACTCGTTTATTTACTTTTTACGTGTCCATTTCATCTGATGAGAGGGGTATATTTTGCTTTTAGAAATCAGCTTTAAGTGCTATAAAGGTATGTTTGACATAATTTTTAGTCTCAGATAATCAAGAGAATAATGATCAGATGCTAGAATGCCGATGTCGATTTATGGGAAAGTAGGCTCGTTTAGTTCTTGACAGAACTTCTTGTTAAATAATTGATAGCCATTTAATCCAAGATTTTCATTCTTTATAAAAATTGTAGTTCTCTAAAAGCACTGTGTTAAAGGGGAAAAATACCGATATATGAAAAATGTTGCAATATTGCTTCTACGTGTTTGCAGAAAACACATTTATTTACTATAAACAAATTTATTTATTTTTTTTTTTTTTTCAAAAATACGCCATCCCTTTGTACATATTCAACAATGTTAAATTTAACAAATTACGGGATGACGTAAAAACAAATTTATTTATCATAATTTCCCGTAAAAAAAAAAAAAAAAATCCGCCGATTAACCGGCCCAATTTTGTCGATTATAAATAATCGAAAAAGTGGCCGATTAATCCGTGCATCCCTGATTAGTATTAATACTTCGAATTTCGAATACGTAAGTTTTCACTGCCAAAATGGCAACAAAATGGAAATTAAGTTTTTAATTGATTCTCTTATAATTAAAGTCTCACAAAGCTGAGACCTGTCTAAGAACGCTCTTGATCATGCCGCTTTCGAAAAAAAAAAAAAAAAACAGAATTAGCAAAGTCGGTTCTTCCGTTTTGGAGCTAAGATGCCACAGACAGACCAACAGACACGTCAAAGTTGTACCCGCCTACGGCTTTAGCGTCGGGGGTTAAAAATAAATCGGGAGATGAAGAAGCCTGGAAAGGGTTTGTTTTAAAACAAAAACCCACACGTTTATTGGCCAGAAAATTTACTGTGCGCTTGTTCTTTAATAAGGCATGTTCCTTTACTGGGTTGCTCCAACACTTTTTATTTTAAGGTCTCAAAAAAAAAAAAAAAAAAAGGAGAATAATCTTTTTCCTCCAGTATTTATTTAATACCCTAGTCGGCAAAAATAGAATTCCTAACAGAAATAGAATAAGCTGTATGTGAATAAATTTGCAAAGTAGAATTGAGAAATCTGTAGCTTGTACATTTTTTTTTTTATGACTGTCTTGCCAGTATTGAAAGAAACTGAAAAAGCATTTTAAACACTTTTTTTTCTTAATTTCCTTAAATTATCATTAAATGCTATTATAATTGGATGCTATACTTATTTTAAACAAAGTAGAAGATCGAACCACTAAACATCAATTAAATACGATAAAATGGTATCGATTTCTTCTTTTATGTGGTGTAAAGTCTTCTTTCGTTAGAAACTAGCAATAGTCACCCATCGTTGCTGGTTCCCAATGATTTTGATATCGAATTTCTAGAGCTTTAATGGTCCCGATGGAATCTTTCCACTTGTTCGTCACACACCATGCCAAGATTATCCGGAAAAAAATCCAACTGTGAATCGAAAAAGTGAATTGTCAGTGACGTTCGATACTCCATGGCTTGGTACACTGCAAAAAGTGGACTGCTGTTTTTAGTGTAATACTGGCAGCCCAGGTTCCAATTTAAAACTGTAAAATGCACAGTAATAAACTAAAACTAGCTATTTTACAGTTTTTTACTGTAAAGTTAGCAATTTTACAGTTTATTGTTGTAAAATTTAGCTGTATTACACTGTAAAAACAACAGTATGATACTGGTAGCAGAGGTTCCAGTTTAAAACTGGAAAATTCAGGGAAATAAACTGTTAAATTACTAATTTTCCAGTTTATTACTGTAAAATTGCTAATTTTAGTAAAATTAGCAATTTTACAGTTTAGTACTGTAAAAGTAGAAATTTTACAGTTTATTACTGTAAAACTAGCAATTTTTACAGCATATTACTATAAAATTAGCTGTATTATACTGTAAAAACAACATTCATTTTTTACAGTGTAGTACTTAAGAAGCTCTTCTATCAGGATTTATAATTTTTGTCCTTCTTGTTTCCTAAAAAACCTTTTGCCACTTTCACAGATGATTTCCAAGCTGTCAATTCCTATTGATTCAGCTTTCCTTCAAAAGCAGAATCGCCAATCACTTTTCTGATTTGTGGTCCAATAAAAATGTCTTTTTTAGGCTTAGTTTCCCTAAAATATGGGAAAAGTCTTTTTAAATATTTAAAACTTTCATCTTCTTTGTCCATACATATCCTTGCATAAAATTGTTTCCCTATACTAAATCGGATATTTTTACTCTACGAATTTGTAATTAAAAAAAACAACAACAACAACAACCATGAATTGTCATTCTGAATGAACTAGCCCTGTTCGCATTGCAGAATTTAACCCGGATTATCTTCATCCGAGTTAAAGATTACCTATTTCCCATATGGGTTATCTTAACTTGGATGAAAGTAACCTGGGTTAAAGTTCGCACTGCAAACAAAGCTGAAAAAGAATGTTTCACGGGTTATAAAAATCAGAATTTTGTCAGTCTTACAGTGTGGGGTTAGTCAAGATAAAAGGAAACTCTGGGTAGTTAGAAACAAACCCTACTACCACACTTGTGGTAATTTTAGAAACTAAATAATTGGTAAATGAAGACTAAACAAAATATAGAAGAGATTATGAAAGCTTCTTTTGTGCAAAAAAATTGTGTAGGTGTCATCATTGTTTAGAGATGACACTGAAAAATGTTTCTTAGTTTTTCTGCATCCAATACATATAGAAGAAAGTATTGGACTCTTGAAAATTTTCGAATTCCGACGGATTAGTATATTTTGAGGGGTGATGAGTAAATTTTGAATATTTTTGGTAAATGTCTGCTTGTGTGTCTATATGTGTATGACCTCTTTTTTTTTTTTTTTTTTTTTTTTTTTTGGCCGCCCTAGCGTAAAAACTACAGCATGAAATCGAACGAAATTATAGGTACACATATGTACCCCCATGTGAACTGGCGCTCATTATATTTTGGCGGTAATTCCTCCAAGGGTAGTGGAGTAATCGAAGGTTTTCTCCGTTTTAATTGACCGCTAAATTTCAGGAAGTAACGAGCGGAATCAAACAAAAATTGATCCAGAGGTAGATCCTACAGGATACAGGCATGCGCGGCTCGTACAGGGGGCAACTGCCCCCTCACTTTTCCGGTAAAAAGTAATGATCAAGGGAAAAATGATTTTTTACTCAGTGTATTGATTGGTTTCACCAAAATAAAAGCTGAAAAATGCAAAAATCGGATTTTTTTTTTCATGTTATTTCATAAGAATGGATGAAAATCAACCAGGCAGGTTGATTTTTGAGGCGATATTCCGCATTTTTTACAAGTCAATTAATCAGCAATGTTCAAGTCCAATATTACAGCTAAATTGTAGCGAAAAAAACCCCTTTAAAGGTGCTGCATCCTGACTCCCCCCCCCGCCTCATATTCCATTCGAACCGCTCTCCCGTATTTCTCTTAACCCCCCTCCCCCCTTTTTGTTGCCTCAGCCGCTAAGGATACAGTTGATTCAATTTTGGTGTCAATATTATTTTAAGTTTTCATGTTAAGCGTTACTACGCACTGTTACCCATGAATCTCACTTCACCAGCTATTTCCAATGAGCAATTTAGATCCTTTCATCTATTTTTGATAAATACAGTACTCTGAGACGAAAGGAAATTACTAATTTTTTCATGCTTCCTATTTTGTTGAAGGTAAAATTTTGATGTAAATTCCACGTTTGTGTGTGTTTTACACAATTTCAGTAAGCAATTTAATTTTGTGTAATTTTCTTTTTTCAATCGTCTCAGATTATATTTCAAAGATTCAGCGTTCCGTCTGACCCCCAAGGGTCACAGATTGAATATTGTTGGTGAAAACTTCTAATGCTTCTAAATTGATTGTGAAAGGTTCGCCAATCAAACTGTATCAACATTGTGAAGAAACAAATAGGGCGTGTCTGTTGACCCTATAGTCTCCTGGGGCAAAAAGAAAGATGATTTCGTTCGCTAACAAATGGACACAAAGTCGAATTTTTCAAAAAGTCAGATTTTGCTATTGGTAAATAATTTGGACACAAGGCACAAAACTGTATCCTTCAGTAAATCCAAAAGAAAGCACTGTAAAAAACGAATGTTGTTTTTACAGTATAATACAGCTAATTTTGTAGTAATAAACTAAAACTTGCTAATTTTACAGAAATAAACTGTAAAATTTCTACTTTCACAGTATTAAACTGTACAATTGCTAATTTTACTGTAGCAAACTGCAACGTTGCTAATTTTAGTTTATTACCGTGTATTTTACAGTTTTAAACTGGAACCTCTGCTGCCAGTATTATACTGTTATTTTGCAGTATAATACGGCTAAATTTTACTGCAATGAACTGTAAAATTTCTAACTTTACAGTAAGAAGCTGCAATATTGCTAGTTTTACAGTTTATTACTGTGGATTTTAGTGAAAAATTGGACCTTAAATTGGAACCTTGGCTGCCAGTATTATAATGTAAAAACAAGTTCATTTTTTGCAGTGAGGGAATTAAGATCTAAATTTGAAGCGCTGAAATTCTGTTTCTCTGAACCTCAACTAACCCCTAATAACTGCATATGATTGAATATTTCTGGAATAATTTCTTGCTCCCTTCTAAACTTCTAATGTTTTCTTGTTAAACTTCACCGCATTATTTCAATTGACACGTGTTACATACTGAATGAATAAATGTAAATTCTTTTGATGCCTGAATTCTCCGAACTCGGTACATATCTTTTGCAAGTTCCACGCCCCGTTTTGAATATTCTCTATTTCACCAGTAGAAGAAGAACAGCAGAACTCTTAGCTTAATGAATCATTTTGTTTTCCTCTTCCCGGGGCCTCAATCCTTCCATCCTCTTCAAACATCCATTAGCGGTGCCGCCCAATATATAACGCCAAAAAAAGAAAAAAGGCTTCTAAGTGCATCAGGCAACCTGCATCTCAACTTTCCATGTAAAATAGATGACCGCGACACAAAAGAGCCCAAATGAAGCTTATTAAGAGAGCAGAAATTCTGCGTATTATAAATAGGCCAGTGGCTGCACACACGCTCTTCCGGTTGCCATGACAACGTGGTGTGACGTCAGGCGGATCCCGAAAGAAAACACCGGGATGGCCTTGATTTGCTGATTTGGGGAGGCTAAATTTGAAATAAAGGAGTCCTTACGGCGTTTTTCCCGGAAGATTTTCCGTCTAATTCGCCTGTACAAATAAGAAGCATGCAATGTCTCTAATTTTTAGGGCGCAGGCTATTCAACATTTGCAATTTCTTGTGTAGAAAAATTGATTTGAATGTATCCGACAGGAATTTTGCAGCTTTCTTGAACTTCTGCAGTTATTTTTATGGAGTATATGTGTGATGCAGAGACATTTTTCGAAATTGGGGAGTTTCTCAATACAGTGGCCCCCGCTTAGATGAATCACATTTGTTCGAAACAGTTTTGATTCAAAAAGGCGGCTGACTCAATAAAACGGCAAATTCAGTGAAGCAAGATATTGTTCTGTTTTTGAGGATTCAATTCATTAAAGCGGCTGATTCAATTAACCGACTTCCACTCTATCAATCTATTAAATACTGGGGAACGCCGGGGAAGAGTCTCCAAGGGAAGGGATCCTGTTCTTATTTCTTTTTTAATAGACCACGAGCATTTTCTTTTCGGATAATATTTTTTTTCTTTACGTCTATACTACAATATTAACTGCACCTTTTCCTTGTTCTTTCTTCTGTTATTTATTTGTTTATTTATTTATCTACTAGCAGTACCCGCACGGCGATGCCCGTGCATTTAAATGGGAGGGAAGTCCACTGAATAAATTTAAATTCACTCCAACCCTCTGAAGTAAAATTATTATAGTTGAAGCGGTATAGTGATTGGCCACTTTAGCGACATCGTATTTGAATGCTTATGGACCCCACACTACTTCCTTTTACGTGTAAATTTCTTAGTAGTTGCCTTAAGTGTTAAAAGAAGTGCTTGGAGTGAGCAAGGTAACAATTCAAATATTTACTCCCCTAATTTGCCACGAAACAATGCAAAAAATATTTTACAATGGTTAATTTTCTAAATATTGCTGATTTTAATATCATTCAGTGAATTTTTCGCAAAATATCGCCAATAGCGCCAAGATGAACCCAAATTCAAAAAATGATTTTTTTCGCCAAATTTGTCGCCAACTTG
The DNA here is from genome assembly GCA_038373865.1 of Uloborus plumipes. NCBI lineage: Eukaryota > Metazoa > Arthropoda > Arachnida > Araneae > Uloboridae > Uloborus > Uloborus plumipes. The sequence goes on from JAXGGA010008943.1 coordinate 46,120, forward strand.
GCGACCAAAAGCTTGGCAATATATCGCCAAGTGATCACGCCAATTCATATCACTTGAGTCTGCATTGAAATTAACACTGATTTACCCCAAAAAAGGGGTAAAACATCCCCTTGGGAACATTCGAATGCAACCACAAAGGGAGGTACACAACTAAACCATCCTCAGAGCCTACATACCAAGCTAGAAGCTTCTACGGCATATAGTTTTTTAGTTATGTGACACACATACATCCGCACGTACGTATCATTCAGACGTCACGAGAAAACTCGTCGTAATTAACTCGGGGGTGGTTGAAAAGGATTTTTCGGCTGCTTATATGTTGGTAGGTACATATGTACGTGTTGACAGGTCGAAAAAACTACTGAACATTCATTCGGGGGTGAGCAAAATCGAAATTTAGACTCAAATTTGAATGATTTTTTTTTCGCGATCACAATACTTCCTTTACTACGTAAAAGGAAGTAAAAATAGGTAAAACATTAAAGATTTTTTTTTTTTTTTTTGAGATTCCAAAATTTTCCCTGCTGCAAGGGATGTTTATTATCATTTATAGACATAAAAGAAACTTGTCCCTCTTTTAAAAGATGTTTTTCTTTTTTTCTTCAAACTCAAAATTAGTAAGTTTTTTCAAGCAATCACGATTCCCAAAAATGAGCATTTCAACCAAATAAGAGTGTCCAATCAGTACCTTGGTATTGTTTCAATTCATTATTAACAGATTGCACAATATAACTATTGTAAAGTGTGTTTTGTAGCAGTTTTAATGTGATCTTTATCAAAAATGACATTGTTCTCAATCTCAAGAAAAAAAGTTAAGTTTTCAAAGTTATTCCCAGCTTCCCAGTTATTGTTAATTGTTGATTTTATTTCTTCTTATGAAATGTCTTTTTAAATATTATATCGTAGGCAGAAAAAAATTTTAGTAAAAAAAGTATGTACCCTCTGGGGTCTATCGTAATTTTTAAGGGACGATTTTTCTTTCCTTAAGGGGTCTAAGGAGTTTTAAAATGAAAAGTTTTCGATTTTTTGGAAAAAATATATGTTATATAGAATTTAATTCTGAACAGTTTGATACCTCATTTTTTACCATAGGCAAAAAACTTTTTGAGTTATCGTAAAAAGACTTTAACTATCACCAATGAGTTCAATGTTAACAACAGCTGTTCAAACCTCTTTTTCTCAGAAGTCGGTGTAACGATTTGCATGCATGATATCTCAAAAAGTGCTTCATTGATTTTTGTAAAATTTTGCATGCACGTACATATAGCCTATCTCAACAATCTGAACCTAAATTTAAGTTTAAATAGGAAAAATAAATGTTTTTATTGAAATTTAAAAAATAAGAATAAAAATTTACCAAAATCTGGGGGGATTATTTTTTTTTTCTGAAAAACTGAGTTTGATTTTTGAAAAAAAATTTGGTTCAGATTGTTAAGATAGGCTATACGTACGTGCATGCAAAATTTTATAAACATAAATGAAACATTTTTTGAGCTATCATGCATGCAAAGCGTGAAACCGACTTCTGAGAAAAAGAGGTTTGAACGGCTGTTGTTAACATTGAACTCATTCGGGATAGTTAAAGTCTTTTTATGATAACTCAAAAAGTTTTTTGCCTCTAGTAAAAAATGAGGTATCAAATTGTTCAGAATTAAATCCTACATGACATACATTTTTTCCAGAAAATCGAAAAATTTTCATTTTAAAACTCCTTAGACCCCTTAATAAAACAATTATTTTTTACATGATATTTTTTTTTTATTTTTCCTGCCCATTACACACTGTTTGTAACCTGTATACAAAATTTCTTTGAAAAAAAAAAAAAAAAAAGTCAGGCAGAATTTGTTTTAGAAATAGAAAAGAAGAAAAAGATATGATTTTGAGTTGAAAATAAGAGGTGTCACATTTGAGAACTCTTTAGATATGGAAACATGTCTAAATGTGAGTACGGTCCTGTCGCAACTCGTGATTGCAAAAAAAAAAAAAAAAAAAAAAAAAACATAACTTTGATTCAAGATGTCAAAATTCTCTTTCATTTTTAATTCAATAAAGGGAAAATAGCAATCTCAATATCGAAATTTCGGGTCCTGTTTGAATTCCGAACGCTCAATTTATACTGGCTGCTCAAAGTCTGCAGCTGTTCTGTTAGCCAGTATAGACCAGCAAGACTGCTGGTCTATACTGGCTGCTTAAAATTTAGAAATCCGTTTTAACCTCAAATTTTCGTTTAATTCATTCACGCAAAGTCTTGCTAGTTTCACGCATTTATTCTAAACTTTGTCTCGCCAAACTCATTCTAACCACGATATAAATGCTCTATTGAACTTTTCCTTCAGTTCAGACTCGTTTAAGAATTATTGTGGCTTCTAAACTGACCCCAATAATTCTCAGACGCAACGTGAGTTGTTTTCTTGATATTCAACTCCTCAGAGAAAACCCTCCATCATAACTAGGAACTGTCTATTGCTCATAAACTGAACACGAGAACCATGCTTAAACTATTGACAGTTATGTGGTTTCGATTTGGCTTGGAGCAAGCACCAGTGAATTGTGAATTGATTGATCGTCTTTGACTTTAAATAATTGCTTGAGAAATGCAGAGGGAAGTTCGTTTGGAACTTCAGAACATTTCATTAAACTTTTATCTATTGTTGAGTCGAATTTAAGTAATTAACTTCCGATGCTAAATCTTGCTATGTAAAATTCTTCTTTGTTAGTTCAATTTAAGTTTTTGAGATTGCTCATTAGGGTATGTCATAAAAATAAAAGTTTTTTTTTTCGACTTGGTACACGCACTTTCCTATGTATTCACTCATTTTGAGTTGCTTGGTACAAAAAAAAAGTTTTTGGAAAATAATTTTAGCTACCGGGAAATCGCAATAAATCCGGTGTTTTTTTCAAAAAATTCACTATTTTCAGGTTGAATACGCAATAGCTGCGGGAGTTTTCTAAAAGATTGTTCTTCTAACTTAAATGCATGTTTTCAACTCTAATGAACATACTTTCCTTATAAAAAATGCAGTTAAATATACATATCGTCTCTTTTTGTTTTTAAAAAGAGCAGAAACTATCGGTAATCGTTCCTACTGAAACGGGTTACGCTTCTGGTCAATCGACACCGCTGTCTTCGTTAGGCAGTCAGCTGTTCAGGGGAAAATGCCACCTGCATCTGGGGAAGTGATCCCCATTTTGCTAATTAACGCCCCCCCCCCCCCCCCAAGATAACTTTTGACCAGCAGACGCGTTTTCACTTAAATGTCTCTCATCCTGCCGAAGATTTTCCGACAAAAGGCAAATTGAGATTCTCTTTTTTGTTTTATTAAAGGATGGATTGATTTCCACTAAAAACCTGGAAAGCAAAAGACACTAATAATTTTAAACATCGAAGAAGTCGGACTTACAGTTCGACTCTCCCGAAAGCTAGTGCCGTCGTGTAATATTATGACTCGAGGAAATACCCTGGAATTTTTATAGTATAGCTGTACGAAGTAAATGAAACTACCTTGATATTAGTAGAGCGGCCGTTACTTCAGTCAGGTTTGCTGTGTCATCAACCGCGGCAGTTGCTATCATATATAGCCTTTTGGGTAATCTTGTGAAGGCAGGGCCATCTCGGTGAAGATAAAAAACATCTCATGTGCAATAGCAAAAGGGTGTTTCATGCTAAAGAGCATGTTATGAAGCACTCAAGAGCAGAGGAGAGTTCCAATATCGCAAAAAGTAACATTACTGCAATTTTTGTAGAAAGCAGGAAGCACAACACTCTAACTCTTAGTCACGATGAGAACACTGGTAGCTTTCGGAAAAGCATCATCAAAGAAAGACCGTAACAGAAGAGCGTGGAGATCGCTACCTCACTCACTATACACCAGAAGAAGACAACAAAGGAAAAACTGGCTGAGCAATGTGAAATAGGATTATGTGACTGATTGAAAGACATAGGTATAGACATTTGCCTTCAATTAATTGGCAGCGATACCTTCAATTAAATGTCTGGCTGGAAAGGAGGCATGCTACATTACATCGAAATACTCCCCCATTACAGACTTTCTTTTCCCAAGTTGACTTTCTTGAGGGAAAAAAACAAAGTTTCCTGTATAAAAAACGGGTCCTTTTGGGCTATTCCAGAAAACTTACTCATTGCTCTTCTTTACTCTGAGGACTAAGGTAAAAATGCCTTTGCATTTGACAAAATAGTATCAATTAGGGGTGGAAATAGTGCCGCCATCAGTGAGTTTCAATACTTCTGCCTTCCACGGAACTGATCGACTGACTAGCAACATTTTCGTCCATATTAACAAGGGGCTCCAAAAATTGAATTGGCTTAAACTTTGTTTTTTTTCTCAAGAAACTCAACTTGGGAAAAGAGTTTACCTACAGTACCCATCCATTCCTTTTCTGAAGAAGTTGGTCCGTCAAGTTTTGCGACTATATGACTTAATATCTGCTCATTGATATGAAGCCAGCAGAAAGAAAGATCTAATAAAAATATTTTTGAAAAAAAAATTGAACCGACTTCGGAACTTCACTCGGCAAGTGCTCTAAAAAGTAAAAAAATAATTTTATTCTTTGAACACCATCGACACTACATTCAAACATAAGTTTTGAAGTCGGCGCAAAAACACTATATAGAATCATACAAAACTATAATTTAACTACATATATAAATTGCAATGAATTCAGGTTCTTTAATTGCATTCGCATACACTACATTGACAACCACATATTTATGTAATGGTACAAATATTCAACTCTTAATTTTCAATGGTTTCTCTGGAAAATGTTGGCAAAATATAGTTAAACATCATTTCACCTATAGTTTTTGCACCGACTTCAAAACTTATGTTTAAATGTAGTGTCGATGGTGTTCAAAGAATAAAATTATTTTTTTACTTTTTAGAGCACTTGCCGAGTGAAGTTCCGAAGTCGGTTCAATTTTTTTTTTCAAAAATATTTTTATTTCATTCTTTTTAGTGCAAATGTACATATGAAATTAGGTAATGTTTCCATTACGAAACTTCACCTAATTTGCTTAAATAAATGCTTCATAAAATAAACTATGTAAGGAAAAAAAAGAGAGAAAGTATCAACGCGCCTAAAATTTTAAACGATTGACACTAAGGGCCGAATTCAAGTGAAACACCATTGCAATCGCTTCGAGGCGTTTGCATATTGCAACCGCTACTGTAAGTCGAATTCAAGTGAATTCGTTTCACTTGAATCCAAATTTTGGAATTTGCGATTGCATTGGTGAGTTGCGATCGTCCGTGTTTCACTTGAATCCCTGCCTAAAAAATAATCCTTGTTATTCTCTAGTATTTATTTGTGTACTAACTTTAATCACTTTAAATCACGGTATTGAGAAACCGTGTTTAAAACCGTTAATGAGGTACAGATATAAGGCAGGGATTCAAGTGAAACAGCACTGCGATCGCTTCGAATGCAATCGCTACTGGAAGTGAATTACATTATCATCAACTTAACTTGGCATGACGTCACTACGGGTGGAGCCAATAAGAGCTCACAAGCACTCAGCTATCTCCTCTTATTCGCCAAGTAGGCTGTGACGTTTTATCTAGCTCGTTTTTCATAGGCAAACGTCACGCTGACGTCACGATGTTTTTATCAAGAAACGTTCTAATGTAATTCATTTCCAGTAGCGATTGTAATTTGCGATGGCCTGTTTCACTTGAATCCCTGCCTAAATATTAACGGCTTTTCGACTAATTTATATTTCAAAACACTAGATTCTTGCGGTTCATAAAATTTTACGACGTATTACGTACGTGGCCAAGGCTTCACTAGATAGCGTTTTATACAGGCTGCTTCATTACTCAAAACATCAATGGTAAAGATTTGCCAGCTAGAGAGCGCTGAACGAGGACCACCCAAATGTTTGTTTACATTTATTAGCATGTTGTTTCTGCTGTAGAAAGTGATGTTTATCCTATCTTTAAGGGTTAAAAAATATTGATATCGTTAACTGAAGTGGAGTACAGAGTGAATTGATGCCGAAGGCCTTATTAGTACTGCTTTTTAGGGGAAATAAATTCACTTTTCAGGTAAAGTTGGTCGCAATTCATGATTCAGTCATACGACATTCATTCATTGTTTACTTTCTTCGAATTAGCAACATATAGCAATGGCGTTCAATTTTGACATATCTGCATTAATAAAATATACGCTTATATTCGCAGCCGATAAATAAAAATGTAGCAATGAAATAATATTGTTCTATTTACTATTTTGTTTCATTATTGTCGCTCACACGATCTTAATTGCTACGCAAAAGCTCAGATGTTCATTTTGATAGCGTTGACCCATCAGAGCGATAAATGGCGAATCTATTCGTATGGACATTTCCTTTTGATGCCCCAGAATGAATGCCCTGCAATGAAGTGATTGGTGTTCAACGGAAAGACGATTGACAACAAAACATATTAATTTCTTTAGTAACAACGAAATGAGCATATATAATAGCTTGGTACTAAAGAGCAAGTACGAAAAAAATAGACAAAACTACAATTTAACGACGACCAACTGTAAAATTTTGTTTTCATTTACACAAAAGAAAAAGGTAATGTTCTTTTTATGTTAAATTTCACACATTGATAATATTTCGATAATTGGGAATCTGGTGTGGTTGCCAAATTTTTGGCGATAATTACTTTATTTTGTTGCTCTTTATAGTTTATGTTTGCGAAGGAAGTATTTCCCTCGCTCATAAATTGGCCACAAAGATTTAACGCCAATAGGGAAAGATAACCAGACTTCCAATCACCGAAATCTTCCCATTTTTGTTTCTAATTTCACACATACGTTTAATACTTGAAAGTAAAATAATGGGCCAACTGAAAAAAAAAGCTGCGAAATAATGTGAGAATTACTAGTTAAGGATTCCGGGCTGTTGTGCCGTGGTCTAAATGGCTTTAATCCATACGTTTCGATCGCAACTGCGGCGGTCATCTTCAGTGGGTATCGTTGATAAATTAATCAACAACACCCACTGAAGATGACCGCCGCAGTTGCGATCGAAACGTATGGATTAAAGCCATTTAGACCACGGCACAACAGCCCGGAATCCTTAACTAGTATTTACTCCGGCCGTGAAAGCCTTCATTCTTGCAATGTGAGAATTCTTATTAAAAAACTCGCCAAATCAACTTTAAAAGCTCCATTAGCATGTAACATAATAAGTTTAATAAATATATCGAGCCAAAATGCAAAATAAGAGAAAAAAAGCAACCATGAAGACGATGCAAGCTTAAAATTTTAATCTTCGCTTAGGTGGTAAGAAAATACATCGCCAAGTTAAAAAACGTACCTATAACTGAAACGTACATAGGGGAAGACCGCCTATATTGGACCCCCTAAGAACAGGAGGCCTGTGTCGCTCAATGTGAAGCAAAACAAAAATACAAAATAGGGCATCCTAAGCTAAATTCAATCAGGAACCGCCCTAGGAGCTTATATTTTCTAAAAATATGGAATTTATTTTTTAAAAAATTATCTTACAAAAAGTTGCAAAAGTCCAATTTAGGAATATATGCGCCTATATTGAACCACGCGCTTCCTAAATTGGACCGTAGCTGGAAACCATAGAATAATTTATGTTTGAACTATACAACTTTTTCCAGCATTTGCAATAGAATTTCTTTTGCTTCGGCCTCACTTAAGCAGTGTTGATAAACTCGCAGATGGCATTTCATACACTTAATCATGTTTTAAACTTCATCTCTAGGACAAATATTGCAATAACAATTGTTTTATGCAATTTCTTGCTTCTTGTGTGACTTTTTCTGCTCTATGCCTCTTTTATACAGCTTTAGAATGATTGCTGAGATAGCCTTCCTTTTTGTTTTTTCTATGTTTTTAGCAAAAGGTATA
>JAXGGA010008944.1:0-54004 GCA_038373865.1 Uloborus plumipes
TGTTCAATTCCTCTATTTTTTTACAAAAAAGAACTAATTTCAAGACTATCATTTACAATCATTTTTATCTGTTAATACATGGTGTAGCCATTTGGCAACAAAACTATTTTTAATTAGAAAGGGGTGAAAATTTAGAGTTAAATTTTTTTAAATATTTTTCCATGTTTTCTTATTACATTGACAAACACATATATTTTTTTCTACGAAAAATAAAAAATCATGCAGTGTAGGGTTAAAGATAAGATCTTTTTTGCAAACAAGAAAATCATCGGTTAAAAATATTTCGAACGCATTGCTGATTTGGAAAAAAAATATATTCCACTCGGCGTTGTACTTGCTTTGTAAGTAGCATTTTCATGGGTTCAAGAGTAAGACATTTTCGTTATTAAATTAGGAAATTATCGGTAAAATAAGATAAATCAATGTTTTGCCGTCTAAAATTTGCATTTATTTTCATATGCTTCGCACATATATGAAAATTTTGTGACCTGCCTTGAGTTTTCACATGTGTTGGGTCTCTTTTGATTTTATCTAAATAGGGGAGGTAGTGAAAAAAGAGAAACGGTGTGTGTGCGGGGGGGGGGGAGATGCGATTCTTTTTCACTAGGGATTTTTTTAATTGACGTGTTAGTTTGTGGTGATGTTTTTTAAAATAATATATTCCCCTTCTTATTGAGTCTAAGAAAAGAAAATATTAACTATCAGATTAAGCAGAAATGGTGCATTTTCTTAATCAAACTGCCACCTCTTTTTAAAATATAACTATTCAACGATGCTAGTCACGGTTTTTGAGTTCGAAAGGTACGTTGCTGTTCAATAAATAAATCAAATATGATTCCGTAATTGTATTGAGGTATTTTACTTCTTTCGAAAATGTTCCTCCCTGATACGTTTCATACATTTAGAGAAGTGAAGGGTTTTTTTTCAACTGTCTTAAAACACACTCATATCCCTTCATTTGATTTATTTTTATGTCTTAGTGAAGATGTTAAAAAAATAAATTCATAACTATAATTGAATACAAATTCAAAAGAGAAAAAAGGTGAAGAGAACAAGTTTTTTTTTTTTTGTTTAAAATAGATATTTAAATTCTTGTCTTGGATTAGTCTTCCTTTGTAGAACTCCCCTGATAGCACAGTGACCAAAATGTGACGCTTTTGTGACCCGTGACGCGTGTCACAAGCGCAGTCGCAACCACGTCACCGCGACTTACGAATGTCCGACCGCGGTGACGTCACAATGCGACTTTACAGTGACGGCGCATGACGACCCAATTGCAACCGAAGTCACCTAGTGACGGTTTGGCGACCTCACATCGCAGTCACAGCGACCGATGTGACCAGTCAGTGACCTGTGTGTGAAGTTGCTGCGGCGTCACAATGCGACTTCACAGTGACGGCGCCCGACGACCCGTCATAAAATATTTTTTTTAATTTTGAAAAAATAAAAGAGTCTTTTACTGACATCAGAAATTACTGATATAAGAACCTGGATTAAATCAACATACTTTCCGCCAACCGTTACGCTGCGAAACCCATTGTCCCACTCCTGGAATCGAACCCGGGTCGTCTGGATGCAAGCCAGGAATTCTAACCACTATACTAGACGAGAGTTACAAGAGGAAACTCAAAAAGTAAAGAGCTGCTGAAGGTCACATTGTGGTCATAAAGTGAGTCACATCCACGTCGATGTGACAGTTTTAAGTCACAATGCGACTTTACCACGACGTCAGAGAAAAGTCCCACTTGCGTCTTCAGGCGTTGCTAATGCAATGCTTTTGTGACCCTCGCATGCGTCACAAGTGAAGTCGCAACCAAGTTACTTACGAATGTCAGCAACGGCGACTTCACAATGCGACTTTACAGTGACAACGCCTGACGACCCAATTGCAACCTAGGTCTCGCAGTGACGGTTTAGCGACCTCACATCACAGTCACAGCGACCGATGCGACCAGTCAGTGACGTACGCGTGAAGTCGCGGCAGCGTCACAGTGCGACTTCACAGTGACGGCACCTGAGGACTTCTCCGCCTTGTGACTTCTCCGCGAGCTGACACTAGTAAGTTGCTGCCACATCTTTGCGACTTCGCTTGTGAGGTATCACAAAAGCGTCTTATTTTGGTCACTGTGCAATTCGTAGTCACATCCCCGTTTGTTGCGACTTTTTTAAATCGCAATAATGCTTTGAAGAATTTCATTTAAAAGTCACAAATAAGGCGCAAAATCAGCACTAAGTGACATCGACTACCTTCGTGCTACCAGGCGTCGTCACTGCAACATCGCACTTGTGATGTCGCCGCGAATTTTCATTCGTAAGTTGCAGCCACCTCTTTGGGACTTTACTTGTGACGTACCCGAGTCACAAAAGCGTCTTATTTTTGTGACTGTGCTATTCATAATCATACCCCGTTTTCGCATCTGCTGTAAATCACTACAGGGCTTTACAGCGACGTCATTTAAAGGTCACAAGTAAGTAAAGAAATTTGATAGTGACAATGATGAGAAGCCGCATAACCGATACAAACTATCAAAACGTCGCATCAAATACACAATTACACGACAACGGTTTCCGTGACTGTGTCATGTTCTCACGGAATAGTCACAAATTGTCCAAAATTGCATTGACGTTGTAAGGGCCGTCACTGCAATTTTGACGTCATCGCGGATTGACATTCGCAAGTGGTTGTCACTTGGTCGCTTTTGTTACTGCTGTCTGTTAGAAAGTGATTGAGGCTCTTAAAAAAAATTTTTAACTGATTTTGTAACGTAAAATTATTAATTCGGTATTATTAATTCGGTCTTCAATCGGTAAAAAAATATTTTAATGAAAATTCACATTAAGGTCACAATGTGACGTCTCCACAACATCACATTGTGACCGGTCACAATTCAGCTGTCACAGCGACGTTGTAGTGAAGTCACACGCAAATGTCGCAAACGAGTCACAATGTGACTTTTGTGCGTCGTCACAATTGAGTCACGGTGTGACTGTGACGCTTGTGACTCGCAGTGACGTCACTGTGACTTATCCGTGACACATTGTGCTATTAGGGTCTTTATTTACAGACCGGGGAATATTTCTACAATCGAATAAAATCTACCAAATGAGAAAAGAGTAGTTTATTTGCATGTCTAAGTATTTTCCTGCACACTTGTCTGATTCTCTGCAAATCTAGTCGTAGTTAAGACGGTATAAACTCACATCTGTTTAACATGAATATTTAAAAATTGTTCTGAGCTCCTTAAGCTTTTTAATAACTTGATTAATATCACGTTCAACCAATTATTTAGAGAGAGCTCTGTTCTTCAAATGACAATAAATGGTGTGTTATAATAGATCTTACATTTAATTACTCAAATATTTGTTGTCAATGTAAGTCAATATTTTCAGTAGTGAGTGGAAATTCATTTTTACTTCATTTTAAATTACTATATTTAACTTGTGCTTATTACGAAAATATCGACTTTGTTTTATATGTGTGGTAATAATGAAGCCGAAATCTATAAATCTATACAATTGAAATTTTACTTAATTTTATGGAAGCACATATCAATGCAGATGTATTTCAGTGTATTTGAATGATGGTATATGTCGTGTAAATTGTTAATACCTGTGCTGATCTTGTTCAGGTTATTATTAATTGTAGGTTATTTCTTGCAAATTTCCCAGTGTAGATGCTTTTTACTCTGTTTGCATGATAACTAATGTCGCAAAGGTTGCTCACTGCTGGAAATCTCTTCTAGTAAATCTGAATGATGGTTAATTACATCCAAAAATTTTAACTCTAAATTCAAGTTACTTTTTACCTAATTTGAATGTCAATAAATATTTATGCAGATTACCAAATAGGAAGTGCTGTAGTTTTAAAAAATACGTTGGGGGGGGGGGGGGGGGAGGGTGTTCATCTTGGGGTACGGGGGAACCCACCAAAAAAGGGGGAAGGGGTGAAACCAGATTATGTCTTGCATTTGATTTTTTTTATAGTAAAAAACCGTATACTTCGGAGGACGGTGCTCCTCCGCGTTTCTTCCCAGTTGTAGTTCTGTCAGAAGAAATATATTTTTAACAAATCAAATTATGTATACCGATGTCAATACATTCTGTTCCACATAATTGTTGATTAATGTTATGAAGAATGCCAAACAGTGGTTTTTCAGTGGTTATAATTGATTTTTTTGTAGTAAAAAACCGTATACTTCGGAGGACGGTGCTCCTCCGCGTTTCTTCCCAGCTGTAGTACTGTCAGAAGAAATCTATTTTTGACACATCAAAGGATGCTTAATTTCATGCTGGTTGCCAAATACCTATGTCAATATATTCTGTTCCACATAATTGATGATTAATTTTATGAAGAATGCCAAAAGTGGAGCAGATCTCTCCAACCAATTTGAATGATGCCTTATTTTACGCAGAATGCCAAATACCAATGCATATCTTTCTGTTTGTAGGACGAAGAACCGGGGGATCCTCTTGGAAGCAGCAGGACTAAAAGGGAAACAGCACTATGCAACTGTCCACCAGGTATGTGGGATTCCTTAAGGTTTTCATCAAACAATTCAATGTGTCAATCTGAATGGAAAAAAAACAAGGTGTTTTTCCTTGTTTTGAAAAATTAAGAATTTCTTTGAACAAGACTTTATTTTTTTTTTAGTTTATACCTAACACGCCCAGAGCTTTAGAATTTTATTTCTGGAGCGATTTTTATTTGTGTTATCCTGGAGGGGATTGTTAATACCCAATTAAAAAACTACATGTTATTTTCCCACGTCAGCCAAATATTTGGCAGAAAACTTTTTAATGGTTGGATATTTTTTGCATGATATGAAATCGTATCTGAAGCGGTTACCTATCAATTAATCTTTATATTGAATATCTAGAGAAAAAAAAATACTTTACACTGATTCTTCAATGCATTGTTTTGATTTCTGTAGCACATAATTTGCTTTTACTGTAAAAATCAATTCATTTTTTGCTCCATTGTTCAGTATCAATTTTATGGCGGATTTGACTAATGTTGACGAAAAAATATTATTGTCTCTGAGATGATTTGTTACCAATATAATTCAAAATATTGTGCATTGCTTTATTACGATATGTGTCAGAATATGCGAAAAGTATGAGATGAATACGAAATTGCAAAAAATTTTCCCCACTTAAATTATCTTTTGGGATAGTGTTCTGTTAGATTGCTAAATACAAAACAGGTTCACCTGAGATTTTACTTCTGACTTCAGTGATTTTTCAATTTATAGCCTGTGTGTAAGCCGTCGTGTGTATTTTAATGTCCCTCTAGCAACATATTGCTTCCCAAAAGAGGTTTTGAGGTTTCAAGTCAAATTAAATTGCTAAATGTTTTCCCGCGAATTTTAGAAAAGAATTTGATAACACTGTTCACATTTTGTTTTACCATTTTTTCTACGTTTGATTTAATTGAATGCATTAATTGAACTTAATTTATGTTTTTTTTCAAATGAAAGTTTTTAACAAAAGTGAGAAAGTTTTTTTGCCAAATTTTGTTACCTAATTGCAGTATTAAATACACGATATTTTATTGCACACTTGCGCAAATTTTTCTGTTTGTCTTACTCTCTCTGTCTGTTGCCCAATTAAAACTGCAGTACTTAATTTTGAACTTGACTGGGGTCACGTAGAAGTGATTTTTCAAAAACACAAAAATTCAAGCCCATCACAAAATTCATAATGCCGTAGATAATTCCCGATTTCCTTCGCCTAGCGTTTTCAGATAAGAATATAAAAAGATTCTCGAAATGAAACTTCATTGCGTCGTAAAATTGATGGCTATAAATAGAGGAAACACTAATGTTTATGCTTTTAATCTGCGCCATTTAATCTGTCCTTGCATCAGATAATGATCCTTGAAAAATGCTACATCTCCGGTTAAATGTTATCACACCATATGTGTGAAAAAGATTAAGACATCTACAAGCGACAACACCCTGTGACAAATACACCAGCTCATTCGGAGGACATAAATTACCGGAAACATTAGCCGTTAGGTCAACTTTAATCAGACATGGCGTGTAAAATGTTTCTGCATCAATCTTGGCTTTTATGTTTGTTAGGGGTTTGATTTCAGTCTTCTTCTTAATCACCAGCCGTTTTAACGAGTAGTGAGATTTATGGGTATATTTATTTAGAAGATTTCCCAGTGTCAGAGTAAGTACTCTCGATTTAGCTTTGAAAATAATTGCGCAGATGCATGCATTGAATGTAGTGAAATACGCGATGTGAGTATGTTTTTTTTATGAAAGCCTGTTAATTGAGGCTTTCGGCAATAAAAGAGGAATATTTGAAGAGGAAAAGTTAAATTTCTTACTACAATTAAGGGAGGTTCGGCCTTGATAAGCTTCTACTTGGACTGAATTGCTAATACATTTAAATTTTGCTCAGAATTGTGTGTGGGAGAGAAGTATGATAAAAAAATATTTTCAATTGGATGAAATCGCGTAAAAATAAAAAAAAAATATTCCAGATTTCCCGAGTAGTCATTTTGACAGCTTATTAATTTCAACTAGGATTCAAAAAATATGAACATAATGACACAATTTCTTAGATTTTTGTGACTATTTATACAACATATAAATGTATTTATTATACTTGTAGTTACTTCTCCCCCCAAAATAATCTACCCCCTCAAAATGTCACATCGAGAAAGAAAAGGTTAGTTAGTCAGTATATATAAGAAAAGGTTTTTAAAGTTTTGCCCACCTTTGTCATAAGGTAGGTGACACTAACGTATAACTCATAGAAAAACAGTGACAACCTTCTTAATAGTTAATAAGCATAAAATACTCTCCAAGTTCGCGGTTTAAAGAAAGCTATAACTAAGCTAAAGCCTAAGTATCTCTTTTCAAACACTAGCAACAACTATGTAACAACAACTAGGTTAACCGCATACCTACAGACACATCGGTAAAAAGTTAAACGCAGACTATCAAAAAAAAAAAGAACCGCCTTTCCTGTTTTGTCGAAATTTAAAAAATACTTTACTCATATTAGCACCTGGTTAACACAATTTCAAACCTTGATGAGCTTGTGGTCATTTTCATATGTTCTTCATCGTTCTGCGTGCAATACTTTTGGATCTATAGCGTTTCAAAAATGAACTTAATCATATGCAGTAATACTGTATTATAAAATTTACTGCTCCGAAAATCTCTCCAATCACATCCAATCAATTTCATAAACCGCAAACCCACATATTGAACATCGAATCCTTTCCTGGAAAACCACTCAACTGTGCGCTGTTTCAGCGCAAACTTCATCATTCCCCTTTGTCTGAGAATTTAAGTTTCATCAAACCGTTCGTGTGCAATAAAGTAATAAATATTTCAAATTCTTTTGAGGGGGGCCATCGAACACAGAAACGGGATCATTTTCTTCACTATGGCCGTAATCGAAAATATGAAGATCTCTAACACAAATGGATTCCTTGTCTCGATCACATCAATTGATGGAACTGTTAATATCGATGTGCTAAAATTATAGTTACCGACGTTTATGAATGTTAAACAGTACACACACTTCCAACATGAGGGAGCATCTTGCCTTTGCAAAGAAGGGATTTCAGAAGGGGGTTCTTGACCTAGAAATTCTTCGGATCTAAATCCAGTTGATAATTATTGGGTAATTTTAAAGCTTAAAGTTGTTGAGTGTAACCCCACTTTACATTCGGACTCAAGAGAAACTATAAAACAAGCGTGGATTACGGAAATTACACCGAATTATTGCGACAAAAATTGTATTTCCATGCTTGAGTATATCCCGGCTGTATTGAAAAAGAAAAAGATTTTCACATCAAATATTGAACCTTTTCTCAATTATGTACATGTATGTACACTGTGCTTATTTTAGTAAAAAAAAAATACAATTCCTAAAAAATAAATACTTGGTTAAATGCAATTACTCTTATGCATTCATAAAAAGTGCAATGTGTCATCCATTCTGACCAGTACTATAATGAAAGTTACTGCACTGAAAATTCCCCCAATCACATCTAATCAATTTTATAAACCGCAAACCCACATATTGAACACCGAATCCTTTTCTGGAAAACCACTCAACTGTGCGCTGTTTCAGCAGCTCAAACTTCATCATCCACCCTTTGTCTGAGAATTTAAGTTTCGTCAAGCCATTCGTGTGCAACGATGTAATAAATATTTCAAATCCTTTTAAACCATCAAACACAGAAACAGAATCCTTTTCTTCATTATGGCCGTAATCGAAAATATGAAGATTCTAACACAAATGGATTCTTTGTCTGGATCCCCTATGCCCCCTCCTACCGAGAGAAATCATTTCCCCCCTGGGAGCTCTTTTATAGTGGAACGAGGGTAGTCGAGGGGAGGGACAAGCAGAGACAAAAATCGTTTAGGGTTTTCTTGTTTCAGCTTCATTTGCATGGGAGTTCCTAATTCTTTTTTTGTTGTAGTTTTTTTCCTCCAATTTCTGTTCGTTGAAAACGACTTCTTTTTAAAAGTAAACTAAAAAGGAAAAAGAAAAAAAATCTGTTTAGTGGATGAGATTTTTCCTTCTCAAGGTGTTTTGTAGAATAGAGTTTGCTTCTCAGCGAAATTTCGATTGGTTGGCTTATAAAATATTCATGAAATTTTGGCTCTTGTTTTAGCTCAATGAATTTGGGATTAAATGCCGCGATTTTATGTTCAGGAAGTACTTGTTTGAAAATGACAAATCTCATTGTTACCCGCTCTTGATTTTTAGTTTTTAGTTTTGTTTTTGATTATTTTTTGAAGGTTCAAAGCAGAGAAATTATTAACGCCCCTAAAAGCGTAATTCACGAATTGAAAATCTGCAATACGCCTTCAAAATTTAGTCTAGTGCATTTCACCGTTTGTGTTTTTAATAAAAATTCAGCCTCACGGAAAAAGGGGAACAAAAGAAGCTTTCAATATATTGCATTTAAATGTTTTGTTACTTTTTACCTGCAAAATGTCAAGCATTTTAAACATTGAAAGTCAAGAAAGTGCATATTTATTCCCTTCATAGCCAT
Source organism: Uloborus plumipes (assembly GCA_038373865.1). Lineage (NCBI taxonomy): Eukaryota > Metazoa > Arthropoda > Arachnida > Araneae > Uloboridae > Uloborus > Uloborus plumipes. The sequence goes on from JAXGGA010008944.1 coordinate 9,032, forward strand.
TTGTTTTTCATCCTCAGAAATTTTGTTATTGCTATTGTTGTTATCCTCATTATTTTTACTGTCTGATCTTCTTAGGTAAAACCTTTCGCGCATTTTCGTATGCGTCAGGTCATCTCTGATCTTACTAAAATAGGGGTGTTAGGTAAGATAACAATAAGGGGAAGAATAATAAGAAGCATTTTGAGCCGTATCAAACAACGAGCTTTATTCGACCAATCGAAAATCCCCCCATCTCCCAAAAATGTAAGTTCGAAGCGCCCCCGTGTACCACTTTTTTTTTTGGTGTGAAATTAAATATGAATATCGTGCGTCTTATTAATAAACACCATCATCATGTGGGATCCTCTACTTCTGACCAAGAGCAAGAGGTTAATATGAGTTTCTAAAAAAATTTATATTCGACAAATTCAGTCTGACGTTTCGGCAAATTCAAAACAGTAGAGCAATATTTCAAAAACGATGTTAATTTCAAGTACATAGTTTAGTTGAATGTGTCAAAAGTCTTAAATTGAAAACTACGGAAAGTTCCCACTCACAACCCATCACCCTTTTTTAAAGTGGAATGGTTCCCAAGTGCTAGGCACGGTTTTCAAGGACAGACATTTTGTTTTTAATGAGTTAATCCTGTTAATAGTTTGTTATCGTACCTTTAGGGCTCTGCTCCACATCAGCAGAAAACGCGACCGAAACCGAAGGTAGAAACAGAAAATCCGGGTACTTTTCATGGAAACACTATTTATCCATTTTACGTTTCTGCTTTACGTCAATGTGGAACAGGGCCCTTACTCCTCCTAATCGGACCTCGCATTTATAAAAAAAATGTCGAAAAAAATTTTAGAAATGTTTCCGGTTCTAAATATATTTCGTTTGAAATTAAAGTATTTCATACACAGATTCGCACATGTCTGTTACTGTTAATTGTACAGTTGAAATTAAGCGATTACAGTTCCAATCGTTACACTACGTGACTTCCTCCGCAAAATTTTGTAGTATTTCGATTTTCCCGCTGGAATCCGGTTCAGTAAGTAGACAGGGCACCGTCCTGAGATCAATTAGAATCCAGGTTCGAATCTCGTTGCTTGAATTCAGGGACGGTACAAGGGAGGGGCGATAAGGCTACAGTCATGGATAAGGGCGATCCCCAATCCCTTGAGGGACTCTCCACCTGTAAATTTTCCATATTGAAGTTCAAGAAATTTTAACTTTAGACCAGTTTTAATGTTGCTGGAGGAAGGAGGTTTGGAGCTATTCCTCGGAAATGTTTCGGAATTGAAGGCTGAAACCTTTATGATGAATATTTGCAAACCAGTTTCCATAGCAAATTGTAAGTAATAAAAATCACCCGTTCTTCCCTTGAAACTTTTTTGAATCCATCCTTGCTTGTATCTCGTCCTTTGTAGGCGGCGTTACTAGCCACAGTTATCAGGTTTTTCTGCAGCAAAATTTAACGTTAACCTTTCACTGCACGGTGTGCCAGATCTGGCACAAACCAAATAAACCCTCATATATTCCTATGATTTTTAAATGCAGTTAAACTGAGCTTTGTGCCCCTTCTGGAACATTGCTATAACAATTTAGTGTGATTTTTATGCATTAGTTAGTTGCACTAGTCTAGGTATTACAGTTCTTGCTTTTGAAAGAAAGAGTGTCTGCATTTCCGTTAGAAGTGTGCTTAGTCATTATTTCCTTTGTTCTAAAAATGTTTAAATACACTTAGTGGAAAGTTTGTTTATACCACTTATGGCACAAAACGCATTGTAGATTATTAAACTTATGGTATACAAAGCATATGCTATGTGCTTTGTGCCATATATAGAACAAACAATTAAAACATCATTTTTGGTGCACATTTTTAAGATTAATTTTTTTCTTCATTTTTCCTGAACTCAGGGCTATTTAAAAGGTAACAAATGATTATTTTCATGAAAATATAAAAAATCGTGCAGTGAAGGGTTAATAAGAAATACTGTCAACCAAAGATTCAGGAGCTCCCGATGGGAGGTCACTGTGATCTCCCAATAATTTCTGTATTCGGCACATTTTCCTGGCGATTCGGAAATTTGAAGGCAACAAATTGCAACATTGAAATTTTTTGAAGGGGCAAGTGGATAAAGGTGATATGTGACATTTGAATTTCGCCGATATACACAATTGAAATTAGTGTGTGTTCAATTGTGTTAACTCACAAACACAATTGAAGAGGAAAGTAAATAAAGGTAATATATGTGACAGTTTTTTAAATTTCTAGAAAAAGCTTTCAAAAAAAATTATTACCTTTTCACCTTCATCCGTGGTAAAAAGCATGTTTTTCCAAAATTGTCTCATATCACCTTTATCCACTTGCCCCTTCATTTTTTTTTTTTTTAGTTTTTAGAATTATTTTTAAAAAGATGCTTAATGTTTTTTCACACTAAATGTTATGCATGTACGACATGTGAGCATGTTTGTATTTTATTATTCGGTGAAATTGGAACTTCATTCGGCAAATTCATAATTTTCCCCCACCCAAAAATTTTAGTTCGGGGTGTCTCTAACCAGATTCGTTATTTCTGCCAAATCTGTAAAAAAATATATTTTTTTATCGACAGAATATCTTTCATGTGTTATTTATGCTCGCGTACATAAAAAGAAAGGAGACTCTAGTAGTACATTAAATGTCGATAAAATAGCAAATCTCTGTGAGTTATCTGTTTTTAACTGTGCCATTGCTAACCCTCTCCTGTCATCTGTTAGGGGTTCAGGAACAACACAAAAGCCGATATTGTTTTACTAAAAATACGTCATCTGACTAGCTTTATTCATTGAATCTTTTTGTTTTCAACAGCTATTAGTAAGTAGGCATTTTTCAAGTTGTATGTGTCACAAATATTTGTGAAAAAATGGAATTCTTAAAATGCTCCAAAGAACATGACAAGAACTTCTAGCTCTTTTATTTATGGCTCCTTAAAATAGATTAATTTCCACTTATTCGTGGTAAAGTTGCTTTGGAGCTCACTTCATGTTAATGGCATAGTTGTTAATTATAAGTATCGGGGGTTTACTGTATTTAATTTCATTATAGATGTCAATGCAGCTTTTGCGAGTACTTAATTCCAAATGTGAAGTGGTAATTTTGGAAAGATACTTTCTCAATTCTTTGGTGCCTGTTATCAGGGACGTCATTTCGAAATTTTCCGGGGGGGGGGGGGGACAAAAGGTGCATACACAATGTAAAATTTACCAAAAAGTGGCAAAAACCACGCCCACTTATATGCCAATACATTGATTTCCCAAAGTTAGGGGGGAGAGGGGAAATTGATTCCCCTTGCCCCCCCCCTAAATGACGAGCCTGCCTGTTATACCAAAATCTTACGCGATATGGTTTTAGCAAGGAAACTTTTTCATTCTTAGTTTTCGAGTTCAAGCTTGGCTCTAGTCGAGTGATTTTTAAAAATGCAGAAAATCGTCAGCATCCATGCCATAGGAATACACGGCATGTGAAAAATCCTCTTTGTTACTATTTAACTTATATGCTTTTGGCTCAAGTTCCTAGTGCAATTTCACAACATAAGAATACAGGTGCCTTCCTCTGTGCGGAGATCCAGTGTGCGAAGTTCTCATGTCGTAATGGTGATAGTAGTGTCTTATGGAAGAATGAATGATAACTCTTGATAATTTCCTTTGTTTTGAAAATTGTAAAGATCTAATGCTCAACCCCATTAGGAACAGAAAGAAAAGTTAACTTCTAAACACAACAGTATAAAAAAACAACAACATTTATTCGTTTAGTCCAAAGAAGCGATAAAAATGTTGGAACTTTAGGATTTAAGCCGACAAAAATGTTTTTTTTTTTATAATTTTATAAAAGTTAAGTTTTGATAAAATGCGATGAATTGCTATATCTAATTTTAAATTTTGTACTCATTGAGAAAGCCGTCATTTAATCACAGAAAATAAAATTAGAGTTTATGAATGTAATGAAATTCGGGAAGTAAGTAGTTGGATTCGTGATAAAATAAAATCAACCAAATCACGACTATTTTAGACAATTTAACCTATTATACAACCAAAATAAGACTTTCGCTTTTGTTGGGAAATATTTTTTTTGCTCATTACATATGTTTCCGTAAAATTTGGAAACTTGGTACATGTCGACAATAGCCAGAAAATATCAACAATTGTACACCAAAGATATTGATGAAAAACCGAAAAATTACTGTAAACCACCGGTAAAACTCAACAGTCTCCAGTTTTGGTCATGTACGGTAGCATATTGACTGCACCAGACGTCCATTGAAGCCAATTTCTGTCCTGCAAAATATTTCCACTGTATTAAAATCACGAAAAATTTATTTTCTATCAAGATCATCACACATCCCTTTCGTTAATTTAGAGTTCAAACCTATCTCGCTGGAATCTCCAGAGCAGAATATTAAAAGTCATAACTCTTTTGGAAATGGCAGTTGTGACCGTACGCAGTTAATCAGAAATTTGGATCAAAAAAAGGCGTGGCACAGACTTACACTTTCTCCCTCCATCCCCACCCCAACAAGCATTCTACTCTTTCTATTTAAAAACGCTTTCTCCCACAATGGTAATTTGCATAAGAAAGTAATTCATTCATGTCCTCAAGTTCATCGATTACAAAAGACTTGAATACCGGGAGTTTAAAATTCATCTTGGGTACAAGTCAATGATCGCGTTTAGTATTGATGACTAAAGACTCTCCCTTCTAATTATCTTCCATGCCATTGTTCATACCCGTAGTCATTTTTTTTTCTGTTGTGGTATTTATTCCGATAAAGAAGATTGATTTCAGTCATTGGTGTTTTTTTTCCAAAGCTCTAAATGCAGAGCATTAAGCAAATGAGTGCAACCCCTGCTAGAGAAATTAGAGCAATACCTCAATGATGAGAAAATAAACGAGACTATCTGTTTCTTTTCATGTGGTTTTGGTTTAATTTGCTCATTCTATTTAAGCTTGATTTTAAGGAAACTGATTGCAAATTCAATGGCAAATTATTATCTTTTGAAACAAAATTTCTGTATTTGGTGAAGAAGGTTAAATTAGCTGATGACGAAATTCGTTGCCTGAGCAACAGAGTGCGATCGCTTGACGGTGCGTCCAGTGGCGCCGCGAACTGAAATCTTTGGGAGGGGGAAAAATTATCAATTTTCCGAATGAGGTTCCAATTTCACCGAATGATAAAATGCAAGTATGCACATTGCACACACGTCGTACATGCATAACATTTAGTGAGAAAAAACATGAGACATCTTTTAAGAAACAATTCTAAAAACTAAGCTAAAAAATAACTAACTAAAAAATAATCTCAATGTTGCAATATTGTCTTCAAATTTCCGAATCTTCAGCAAAATGTGCCGAATACGGAAATTATTGGGAGGTCACAGTAACCTCCCGTGACCTCCCACGGGGCGCTCCTGGGTGCGTCAGTTAACTCTTGTTCCATGCAAAAAAGTTCAAGTTCTTAATGTGTACTGTCGTTTCAAGTTATCTTGATCCATGCCAGTTAATCTTGTGCAACTTCAATTTTTTGTTGTACTTTTGGAACATGTAAAATTATCAATGTATGCAACTCATTACATGATTAAAAATCTGGTATGGACCCCACACTACTTCCTTTTACTTGTAAATTTCTTAGTAGTTGCCTTAAGTGTTAAAAAAAGTGCTTGGAATGAGCAAGGCAACAATTCAAATATTTACTCCCCTAATCTGCCACGAAACAATGCAAAAAATATTTTGCAATGGTTAATTTTCTAAATATTGCTGATTTTAATACCATTCAGTGAATTTTTCGCAAAATATCGCCAATAGCGCCAAGTTGAACCCAAATTCAAAAAATAATTTTTTCGCCAAATTTGTCGCCAACTTGGCGATATGTCGCCAAGTTGGCGTCAAACACTTGGCGACCAAAAGCTTGGCGACATATCGCCAAGTGGTCGCGCCAATTCATATCACTTGAGTCTGCATTGAAATTAACACTGATTTACCCCAAAAAGGGGGTAAAACACCCCCTTAGGAACATTCAAATGCAACCACAAGGGGAGGTGCACAACTAGACCCTCCTCAGGATCTACATACCAAGCTAGAAGCTTCTACGGCATATAGTTTTTGAGTTATGCGACCCACATACGCACACACGTACATACAGACGTCACGAGAAAACTCGTCGTAATTAACTCGGGGGTGGTTGAAAAAAAATTTTCGGCTGCTTATATGTTGGTAGGTACATATGCACGTGCTGACAGATCAAAAAAACTAAGGAATTTTCATTCGGGGGTGGGTAAAATCAAAATTTAGACTCAAATTTGAGTGATTTTTTTTTCGCGATCACAATACTTCCTTTACTACGTAAAAGGAAGTAAGAAACTCTGCCCTAGGGCGGCTCATACCGGGGGGGGGGGTCAAGGTGATCAACTGGTTTGTCTGGGTCTAATTCTGCTGAGAGTAAAAGTGTTCGACTGTACTACACGTTTCCGATCATGTCCTAATAATTCAGAGCCCACGTGAAGTTGTAGGGACTACAGCGAAGAGATTTTTCGTGCTCGCTCTCCAACAATTCATATGGTGACTTTATGTTTGCCCATCCTGAGGAGCTAAATTAGTAAATCATATTAGTTAAGAGGTGGTCGTAAGTAGTTGAGTTCTTTTTGACACTAGTATGAGCTTTTTAAATATGCAATTTGTTTTGATTTCGTTCTTTACTTGCTATTTGTTATTTTTCTTAATATTCGGAGTTTTCTCATGTCCTTCGGCAACAAAACAAATTGCATATTTAAGAAGCTCATACTAGTGCGAAAAAGAAACCAACTGCTTACTATCGCCTCTTATATGGTCTATTAACTTAGCTCTTGGGCAAACATGAGGTCACCGTATGAATTGTTGGAGAACGAACAAGAAAAATATCTTCCATGGAGGCCCTACAGCTTCACGTGGGCTCCAAATCATAAGAACATGATTTCGTTCTTTACTTATTCTTTGTCATTTTTCTTAATATTCGGAGTTTTCTCCAATTTTATTTAACAAAGAAATCTCAAACATTCATTACTTTATTTCAGGTTAAAAATTTATACTGAGTTATTTGATATCGCTTATTGCTTTCTCGTCTAGAAAACCAGCACCAAGGCCATCAGCTTCAAGGATACAACCGCAAGTCAAAAAAAAAAAAAAAGTGAACTGCCATTTTGATCAGGGAAAATAATTGATATCTTGTTCATGTTTTGGAAAATGAAATAAAATCGCAAACAACTATTTGTAGAAATTATAAAACAAACAAACGATAAATATGTTAGAAACATTAGGCAAAGTAAAAACTTTGGTGCGTACAATTTTCGAAATTTTGAGCTTTTATGCAGACAATAATTTAAAATCACAGCTATGGTGAAAAATTACTCTCGCTACATTTTTTTGATAAAATAATAACTTTAATCTCATAATTAGTCTTTTATTTTTCATAAAGATTCGGTAATTTTTAAACCACCATTTCTTCACTTTATTTTATCCTTAGCATAATTTAATCACGCCGCATTTCTAAATTTCATTCAGTCTCTTACTGCATTAGTTAAAAGCTTTCTTACATATCTTAAGACGAGAGAAAAAAAAATCCATCGTTCTTCCCTTACATTCCGTCCCCCTTTTGTATGGATTATCAATAATTCCTTCTCCGATATTGACACTAAGAATAAAACAGGTCTCGGAAGATAAATAAAAAAAGAGGAAAATGTACTGCTGTTCTACTTTTGAAAAAAGTGTAATAAGTGAAATATTGAAAATTGAAATCATATTTTAAGTTTATATTATCCAAACATCAGCAATTCTTTTTCCGATATAAGAAGTGGGAAGAGAACGGTAGTGTTCGTCATTCTGATAAAAAAAACAAAATATCTCGTTTTTTTTTTTTGTTTTTTTTGTTTTTTCAATACTTTCAGAAATCCGATTGCTCTCAAATGAAATAAACAAAATACTATGTTAAGAGGAAAAATTCTTTTTTTGTGTGTTTTTTACTTAGAATAATAATTTATCTTTAAAAATGGTTCATGTTTATTTTCCTTGCCATGTTGTCCTCAATTTATTGAATCCTTGAATTTATTTTTGTCTCGTTTCCTATTTACGATTTGACTTAGCACGTCGGCTTAGCTTTAGGTGAGCGTTTAATTAAATAACTTGTAATCAAATACTTAGCTAAAAAAATCGCTTTTTTATGGTTTCAAATTAGAGACTTTACACAGAAGACACTAGCTGAAATAGGGTTTAAAGGAGAAACACTCTCAGCTCCCAGCTCTTGGAATGGACGTATGCAAAAAATATTCTGGAAAATATTATCGCAAAATGGATGCACAATTTGTCGCTCAGCAATAACATTTAGAATTTACAGTGAAAGTTAAAATAAACTGATTCGACAACTTAAGAAATAGAAATTTAATATGTAGCTTGAAGTTCTCTCTCTCTCTCACGAAGAATTGCAGAAGATTGAATTTATTATCGGAGCAGAGATAATTTTAATTCTGAAAATTAAAAGCTTTGTCAAATTGTACGGAGTGTCCATAAAAAAAACCATCTGGGGTTTGGCAAAATCATATCGAGTTAACGGTATGAGTTAGGTCAGGTTAGGAAGTGAATTGGAGAGTCAAGGTCTCTAAGAAGCTTGAATCTGATACCATCAGACTTTTTTCTGCATAAATGTCACGAATCTTGTTTATGCTGAGAAAATTAGAAAATCCTGGATGTAAACTCGTCGCTTTGGAAGAATAAAGCTGCAACTCAAAAAAAAAAAAAAAAAAAAAATCGAAAAATGACATTTTAATATCATTTTATTCAGAAAAATCGCTCTTTATGATGAACGAGGTTACAACTCAAAAGTGTCAAAAATATCCGCTAGGGAGCAATCTTTGGAGAACACTGATGTAACTCAAACTACCTTCACTCTTTTTAAATTTACGTCATTAGTTAAAATGCCCTTGAAGTCAATCATGCTACATTAGAAAAGAGATTAAAATGCGGTATTTTTAATGCTAGTTTTATTAAAATAGTCGCAATAGTTTTGAGCACAATCGCGATAGAAGTTTCTCTAAAAATTGCTCTCCTGAAAAAGGGCTTTTTTGAGTTGCAGCGTTATTCTTCCAAAGCGACGAACTGTCTTTCAGCAAATAAAAATTTCCTGAGGTTCGAACATCACTTTTAGACATTCCTCTCAGGATTTGGGAGTAAGTTGAATATCGTTTGAATATGTGGCGCGTTTCAAACAGTGTATTGAAATTTATCAAGTTGTAAAAATCATGATCAATTAATTATTTAAGTGCATATACGTAACGTTAACCTTTTTTGTGAATGAATTTAAAAATTTTGATGCAAAAACCATGGAGCTCTTTTTTGCAAATTATGTACGTTGAGTTGTGAAAAATAGGCTTTAAACGTCTTAAAATAGTAATACTCTTATAATTTGAATTGGACTTTCGATAAAACAGTGTGTAATTGTAACGTACTAATTATTTTTCGGTAATTTATACTCATTTATTTTTCTAAGACGCTGTAGAATATTTAAGCAAAAATAAAAAGCTACATCACGGCTATTTTTACTTGATATTTTGTGCGAAAACGCTAGTTAAATGACTCATTTTTTAATTTCACCTTTTAATGTGTTTTTAATTTCTGAGAGTTATATTCTCCATTCCTTTTTTTATCTATTCTCATTTACGAGCTAAATAATTATTGAAATCAACTTTGTATTTTTAGAAATTCATTAGTATATTTTCTTAAATTACAAATGAAACGAGAAGAAACTAATAATTCAGAATTTTTGCCTCATGAGAAAAGTTTTTCTAGAAAGATGATCTTTTCAATTTATTCTTGTATAGAAATATTTTGATTCTTTCGAAAGAGATTTTGTTTTCTTTTTTCTTTTAACCTGTACTTTTTGTAAGCAATTGAGACGTGTAAATAATTACAATTTAAAATAATTAATTTGTATCAAAACATTCCACAAACCAATCTCTTCTAATAATATTTTTGAAACATCGTGAAATTAAAAGAAATAAAAAGACAAAATATGTTTTTACTGCATTAAAACTAATGAAAATTTGCTAAAATTAAATTTTCAAGCTTATAGCATTTTTTAACATGTCGATCCGAGTTGCTTCAAATGAAATAAGACTTAAAATTAAGCAAAAAAAAAAAAAAAAAGAATGCGGATGGTATTTTGTTAAATTTTGTTATTTTGGGGCATTTAACAGAGGGAACTATAATTTAAGAGCTTGGAGGATGAAGGGCTATGTTAAATGAAAAAAAATATCACTCTGGATAATGGTAAGCAATGGATACAGGTAAGCAAAGAAAATTCGGTGCATCAAAAAGTAGATGCCATTAGATCAATTTTATACGCATACAAACGACAAAACCAGAACAAAAAAAAAGAAACAACTGCAACAGTAAAACTTTAAACATTAATTACTCGCAATTTCTGTTTTGTCACATAACCCCCTTCATATCCTAAGCCCTTTATTTGTCTTATTAACGTTTTGTGATTTCTTTCTTTTTTTTTTTGTGGATACAGTTAACCTCTGTAATTTTGATTTCTCCGTTACAAAAGTTGTTTATTTTTATAAGATGTGTTATAAGATGTGTTAATTATCATGAATTTTGTTGGCCTGCTTTAAGAGTACAGGTTTATGAACATTATTCCTGACCTTTTTTTCATATTGAAGCTCGAAAATATCATACTATTGAACTGTTGTACCAGTACGCTTTTTACGTACGTGTACTCACTACTGCAGCTAGCATTTTAAACTAGAGTGAGAGCTAGTAGAGCGGTCATACATTCAGTGATTATAAAAAACGAACGTTTACGAGCGTAATGTTAGTTTACAGGCAGTGACCATAAAATATTAATGTATTTTTTACGAGCATTAAGTAAAAGTACGAGCTGTGACTGTAGAGAATGAAAAAATAACTACCATTTGTGACGTCAATTTACGAGCAGTGAGGGTAGAAAATTAATATAAACTTTACTGCCACAACGTTGTTTACGGGCATACTGTTAGTTTACGTTCGCTGCCCGTTTTTTACGGGGAGAACTTTACGGGCAATCCTGTTCCTTTTACGGTCGTGAAAGTTTACGGGCAAAATATTATTTTTACGGGCAATGACCGGGACCACTTTTACGTAATCTAACGACGAGATTTTAAAGAGTTATAGTCATATGTGAATATCGGGTCGTCTTGAGAACACACATTTTGCCCCAACTCCCTAACCTCTTTAAAAACTCGAAATGACGGGCTTAGTGAATATTTCAATCTCCTAAATAAAAGTGGCAATGTGGCTTACAAAAGCTCAGATGTTCATTTTGATAGCGTTGACCCATCAGAGCGATAAATGGCGAATCTATTCGTAGAGACATTTCATTTTGATGCCCCAGAATGAAATGTACACTAATGAAGCGATGGTGTTCAACGGAAAGACGATTGACAACAAAACATATTAATTTCTTTAGTAAAAACGAAATGAGCATATATAATCGTTTGGTACTAAAGAGCAATACAAGTACGAAAAAAATAAACAAAACTACAATATTACGACGACCAAATGAAATTTTTTTTTTCATTTACACAACATTAAAAGGTAATGTTCTTTTTATGTTAAATTTCACACATTGATAATATTTCGATAATTGGGAATCTGGTGTGGTTGCCAAATTTTTGGCGATAATTACTTTATTTTGTTGCTCTTTAGTTTATGTTTGCGAAGGAAGTATTTCCCTCGCTCATAAATTGGACACAAAGATTTAACGCCTATAGGGAAAGATAACCAGACTTCCAATCACCGAAATCTTCCCTTTTTTGTTTCTAATTTCACACATACGTTTAATACTTGAAAGTAAAATAATGGGCCAACTGAAAAAAAAGCTGCGAAATAATGTGAGAATTCTTGTTAAAAAACTCGCCAAATCAACTTAAAAGCTCCATTAGCATGTAACATAATAAGTTTAATAAATATATCGAGCCATTATTATCATTGAAATTTAAATTAAAATGCAAAATAAGAGAAAAGAAGCTACCATGAAGACGATGCAAGCTTAAAATTTTAATCTTCGCTTAGGTGGTAAGAAAATACATCGCCAAGTTAAAAAACGTACCTATAACTGAAACGTACATACTACCAAGATCTCGGTTATTGAAATATTCTCAAAAGCTTTACGAAGAACAAATTCTTGATGTGCTTTTCAAGATATTAGTGCCATAGTCATTCCAAAACGTCCATTAAAATGTAAAAAAATCGCCAAATAAATTAATTTGACAATCTAAACTCATCAAAAGTTTTGATGGAACTATCGCTTAAAACTACGCTGCCGTGCTAAACGCAAAAGTGGTATTTGCATTCGAGCCCAAACTGAGATATTACTCTTAAAACTTTGGCAACACCATGTATTTGATGCAGATGATACTTTTCCTAAATTTTTTTAAAAACATTTCTTTACCTTAAATAGCCATAAGACTCCGTATTTGGGTAAAATAAGTCACAAAGAGCCACCTGGTGGCAATGACTTGTAGGTATGACTTTTGCTCTTAGCAAGGTAGTATTGTGGATATTTAACCCTCGTGGTTCCTTGGGGTCTTATGTGACCCCAATGCAATTTCTGTTTAATATATCTTGTTAATCAACCATTTGTTTTTAATGGCATTTTGTGGCTTTATTCTTCTAGTTTTCTATTCAAAATAATGCAATTATTTTGTTTTATTTTTCCCAAACTGCATTTTTTGCACACAAGACCCTTGGGGTCACTTCCCCAGAGTGCAAAAAAAGAGGACGCTGCAACTTTTGTCCAAGAGAACTGGACATAAAATGCAACGAAAAATGTCATAAGTGTTTGAAATTCACTTGCAAAAACCATGTTTTTCAAGTCTGTAACAGTTGTAAATAAATCTACAGTTATTGTAAGTTTTGCTCTAAAATTTTAATTTTTAATGCATAAATTAAATTTTACTTTGATTGCGTCTTTGTATTTATATTTTTTTTATGATCAAAAAGTGTGTGAACTTAAAAAAAGCATGTAACATTCAATAATCATAATAAGTTTATTGAAGGAAACGTTGGAGTCGTTTATGACCCCCAAGGGACTTGAGTGTAACTGAAATGGGAGGGACCCACGAGGGTTAACCCGCCCTACATGTGCTTGAAATTTGATTTCCAAAGCATGTACCGAACAAATTCCATAATTAGTTTGACAACATCTTAAAGGATGAAGCGAAACACAATGGCATAACTTGAGGATTTAAACCCCCTATTAGAGAAAATTCAAAACAAAGTGCTGAAAAGCAAAAACAGCACTTTTACAAATGCGCATCTAAAGCAAATATCGACCAAAGCTAAATTTAGAGACGTATCGTATTTCAGTTACAGCCACAAAACAGTTCTTTTTGTGAGGATGTCAACGACTGTAGCACATCATTTAAACTGGAAGGGCCATGATGAAACCTTCTTTCTTTAAAAGTGCTAACGACACACTTTTTCAAAAGACAGATATTGGAGAAAGAGTTATTGGTAATCTATAAAAAGAGCAAGAAATTTTCCGTCTCTCTGGGCAACCAGTTTAAATTCTAATGAAGTTGTTTTCTGACTGGGGACAGTTTTTGTTCACAAAGGAAACGCATGCGGAGGAAAAAGACCGATAAGAGTTCAAAAAGAACTTGAGGAAATTTTCTTTTTCAGTATGAGATTAGAACAGACGTTTCGTTTGACGCCTAGAGTTAAGATTGGTCTTGATTCTTGTGGAAGTGTTGGAAACATTCAAGCGTCGTAAAGTTTTGGAACATATTTAGCGGAAGTAGTGGAAAATGTTTCATGTTAATAAGATGATAAAGATATTCAACGTGAAATTTTTCTAAAATTTCAAGAATGCCATGGAAGGGCAGTTCCACTGTAACAGACGTATCAGTTTTTCACAAATCAGCTTACAAGGACAAGAAATCTGTTAAATCCTTGTGTTATTTCATGAACTTTGTGAAGTACGTGGTCTTTATTTTTATGTAATACAGTTGAATTTTGAAGATTTCCAGAGAAAATATTTAAATAACATTATTTTTTTTTGTAACAGACGCATCTTGTAAGATAAGCCCGTTACAAAGCCAAAAAAACTGTCATTTTCGTACTGTCTACTCATATAATAAGTCCATATTCGCCTCACAAATTTTATGCAAGGTAATTTCATGCAATAAAATGTAATTTCCCAGAATATTTTTTTTTTAACTTATTAAAATAAAAGTATCACCTAAAAAGCTTATTGACTCTCACCTAGTGCATGAACCAACAAATTTGATACTACCCTAAAAATACTTTTTTAGGGCTCATGGATTTTTTTTTGTTAAGATTTTTTGGCAATTTTCTTATTTATAAAATTTTGCCATTATGATTAAAATTTCAATAGAAGTACAATATTTTTTTATGATTAAATGGACGATACAAAAAGTACATTTTTATCATTGATAATAGCTGAAAATTCGCTTGGTATTTTAGCTCAAGTACGTTTCCATGCTTAATTTTTAGTAGATTAGTCAAACATAACTTTTTTTGCTGTGAAGATAGCATACAATTCATATGGTACAGAGGCGCCCGCTTATTGGAATTAGCCAATTTGACCCGAAAAAATATTCTATAAAGCAAAATATTCCCCTATCCGGAATCAAAATAACATACATCAATGGTATGGTACATTGAAAATTTATTACATTAAGCGGGATATTCTTTTAACCGATATTCTTATAAGCGGGTTTGACTGTACATGGTTTTGTGCTTATTGCTACGTAATTTTGTAAATCGATTTAAATCGAGTTCAAACAATTACCAATTCCTCCTCAAAATGAATCCACAAACATTTTCCAAAATCCATCCTTGAGAGCACATTCACATCCCTCGCCATAAAAGCATCAGTCCATTAACATTATAATCCTTTGTTGCTTTGTGCGGATTATGTGGCATTCACTAAAATTCATCAAAAGCCTCTCCCCCGCAGAAATCAATTAAAGCTGTGTACACATCAACTTGTAACATTTACTTACCACCCATAGACAGCTGAAGTTTTGTGATTGATAGTCAAATATGAGTTCCTGTTGCTTTGAAATTTGTTCCGATATTTCGCTCCAGTACGAGTTTAATGGACAGTCCTTGTGTAGGCGGAAAATCTGTTTGCACTGTCATCAATCTGTAGTACAACCGTGTGGTGCGGTGTTTGGAACCAGAAAGCATTTTGCTTTCGTTCCAGTTCGTTAGAATTTTAAAGTAAATGATTTGTTCTTCGTAGCAAATAAAATCAAATGTTTCATTTTTTCAATATACAGGGTGCCCACAAATAAATGACGGTTAAAAAAATATTACTGTAATTCAAATTTTTCTATAATGATAAAATAAATGTTAAATGAAAGTAACATCATTGTTAATCAATGTTTAAGTAATGGTTTCCCTACCTCGCATTTTTAACTGTACCCACAGATGGCAATCTTTTTGGAAAGGCTTCTGCAGCGGCATGCACTTATACAGAGGCACTCTTTCACGGGCATATTTTATTAATTTTTTTATTCGTACACTTCGCTTGTTCCACCACTATGCCTTACTCCTACACTACCTGTTTCTTTAAACAATTTTAAAGTTCTTTCAATTAATCTCTTTGACACATTTAAATACTTCTTTTTTTTTTAAATCACAATACCGCTCACCTTTTAAATGCAATTCAAAAATTAAACGGCGTTTAGCATCTATCTTGATAATGCAAAGAATAAAACGAATTTTAATTCAAGGAATCATCTGCACTGTTGCTCATAGAATTAAACTAAAACTATTAAGTGCAGCCAACAGTAAAAAACATCTTGAATGTAAATTATGCACAAATAAATTTTGCCATCAGTTATTTGTGGTAATTGTATACCCCCCTGCTTGTTGCCATTCACCAATCCCTGAATATTGCTTCACAATCTTACTTGATTCTCGAAGATTCAAATCGTCTGTTTCTAAGACTGTTTAAAATACGCGTTAATATTTGAACAAAGTGAAAATTCCCTTACCCCTACCTGTAGAAAATATAATTTTAGTAAAAATATCATCATTTTGCCTAAAAAAAAATAAATAAATCGCGCTCCATCCAGAAAACGAATAGAACTTGATGAAACTACTTACAACAAAACTTTAAAAAAAGAAAGAAAAAATTAATTTGAATTTAGCTACTGTATTTCGAATTAAAATTGCTTTTTGCAGTGACGAATTGCGATAGGTGTGTGTGCGCGTTTTTTGCCACCATGTCCTTCATGTGCCCCCCTAGAGCGGCCGGTGTGTAGGTTCCGGTCGGTGGAGCACAGGTACGTGAGACGTTGGCAGACTGCCAACCTGAAAAAGAGATTACACGACGTTTCAAGTCCAAAAAGAAAACAAATAGAAATTTATCATTGCTCAAAAAACGAGGAAAACTTTCAAAGATCCATTGTCTGAGCTAGAGGCAAGGGGCCAGAGAGGATATCGGTCTCTAGCTTGGTTATTAACTTTTCCTGGCTGATGAATCCATCACAAGGAGGAAACTTTATTATCAGGATGTCATAAACGTGCTGTTGGTATATTACTTTACCGTTTGTGCATATAACTTTTGTTAACTTAAAATAAATTATAAATAATACATTCAACTACACTTTATCGTAATTTTTTTTGCTTATAACATGACAAATGGGTGTCTGAAAAATGTACAAATGTACCCTAAAATTAATGCAAATAGCTAAATTATTTGATTGGTAAATCCGAATATAAGGTACTTATAAAATATTTGTAGAAATACTTGCCTATTTTCACAATTTAGAACCAACTTAATGTAGAAATAAATATCTGTTTTTGGCGAGAAAAGTGCAAACAAAAGATTTAGCTCGCTGATTGAGTCGCTAATACTTAAATGTTGAAAGTTCCAATTTCTTTCTTTACTATCATTCAACTAAATTAATTGGTCTACAGTACTATGGAAGAACAAGTTACTTTCATTTCATGGCTATTATATGAAGGATACTCATTGAGAGGACCTCTTTAATGGCTATCCCCCTCATCGGGAAATGTTGGAACTATTCAGACTTTGGAAGTGGAAAATCGTGTTGAAAGAATGAAATAACTTTGGCGGTGGAAAAGGCGAATTGCATTCGTATTGAATTGAGACGTTGAGTTTCATTTGACCATTTTATAGTTGATATATAATTATAGGACTAAGGTTTTCTGATGGGTAGTAAAAGTCTTTATAGCCAAAGGTTTAAAACAATATCTAGCTAAAAAAATATTTGGCTAAACATTTTTAGTAAAATCTAAAAATTTGTACAGTGAACTCTCACTTATACGACGGCACAAGGGACCAACAGAAAAAGGCGCATAAATGAGACGTATAAGTGAACAAGCCTATTTAAAGGACTAAAACGCAAAATAGTTTCTAATGAGAGAATGAATAAGAATATTTCTATAGAAAAGGGACATATTTACTACGGTTTGGCAATTACTGTGACGTAACTACAATGATATAGAGAAAACAAAAATTGTAGCATACGGAATTACAAAATTCCCTTTAAAATGATGCATAATAGGTAATTGTCCCTCTCCGAACTCTAGTTCATGCGGAAAAATGCCTTCCGTGAGCAATAAAGGCGAAAGATTAAAGAAATAAGTAAAGAAAAAACTTATATTTGAAAGAAAATAAATATTTGTTTTTACATTTTATGGAAAATTCGGCGCATAAGTGAAATATTTATCTTTAAAGCGACGCATGAACGAATAATACTATCATTATTTTGCCATGAAATGTGCTGGGGCCATTTAAAATCGTCGTATAAGTGAAAAAGGTGCATAAATGAGGCGGCGTATAAGTGAGAGTTCACTGTATTTTAAAATCTGTACCTCAGAACCAGAACGACATAAGTCCAAAAATGGCAATTTTCACTTTTCTACTACATTGTATGCAGAATTTTATTTGGTGTAAATTGACCCATAAGAACGTTACACTTTTCAATAAATTCTTTCTCAATTATTTAGTAGCATTATAAGAGAGCGAGTTCCAGCTTTTCTATGCATTCAACAATCGTTTTCGCCCTTTCCTGAAAAGTAACGAAAACGGATTTATGTTAGTCTGGTTCTGAGGAAAAGAAATAATAGATCTCTTGTTATTAATATTTTAAACACCAATTGAGACCTATTAATATTGGGTGCAGTATTTATTTATTCAATATTGAACTTATTTTCATTTTAAATCTTTTGCACGATTAATCTAGCGCATATGTGGTAATTGAAATAGTTCATATCGCTTACACATTCAATCATTTATTAAACAAGTAATGCATTTGTTTACTGATAAATTAATTCGTATTCCTTCGTTTTATATTTCACTTATTTATTCATTAATTCACTTACCTCCTATTTATTCACTATTTTATTCATTCATTAGTTAATTTCCGTACATTTAAAAATCAGTTAATTTATTTATTCGTTTATTGTTTCCTTAACTATTCATTTATTCATTTATTCTATTGCTTATTCGTTGATTTCATTAAAAGTATTTTTAATGATCAAATAGAAAATATTTCTTTTGAAAAATATTCTATTTTTAACTTTGCCTCTTGAAATAAAAAATGAAATTCTCCACCTTATAATTTGAACACACCAATTACTGTAAAGGCCAAAAAAAAGTGCAAGTTTTACTATAAAGTACATTGATAGTAATGAATGTACTGTAATTTTCAATAATCCAATTTGTTTGTTTTCTGAAAGGTGAGCTATCCTAACTATTTCGCTTTGACACCATTCCCTTGCAGCAAAAATAGCCTTTTAAAACGCACTAGCTACGAGTGTTACTTTTATAGAAAGCGTTCTACTTGCTATTATTTTTTTTTTACATGTATTGCATTATAGGACAGTAGATTAAAGATATTTTGCAGCGTCTTCATTTATTTTCTCTTAAAATGAGTATTTCTCGTTAAAGATTAACTTTCCATATTTTTTACTTTTACAGCACAATAATTTGCTTTTTATATATTTTTATAAGCTTTTTAAATGAAAAATGTATATTCGTAATAATAAATAATGAATCAAGCAAAGGTTCTTTTGCAAGCTGTAGCGAATATTCTGCTGTCTACTTCGTAAAAACTGAAGTTTAATAGTCGAATGATACACATTTCGTTCATTTTTTACATCACACTATCCTCTTTTTGGAATGAGATTATAATCTCTTTAAAATTGCTTTTGATCAAGAGTTATATTTCGCTTCATTCTTTTACTGAAATTGTTTATCATTCCTTCCTACATTTGAAAATATGGTACTGGAAACATTTTATTCGTTTTTTTACTGATATGCGCTTCTTTTTGATTAAAATATTAATCTTTACACACTCAGTGGCTATCAAATTTTTGAAAAAGGGTAAAATCTTATTCTAATTTTAAGCCATTTTATTTTCTCTTAGAGTAATAAATAAAATATTTAAGACTAGAAATTACACGGTCTTTCCAATTTTCTATACATTCTTAGGTAATTTAGAATCTTTTTAGTGCCAGGACTACTGCTAAAATTGAGAGTTTTAGCTAACTTAAAAAATAGGGTGTGAAATTATTTTTAAGTGTAACGAAAATATCCAAAGCACATGCTGTTTCTTTTTATAATTACTTACAACTTCATGCTGCTTGTTTTTATTATTAAAACTGTTATACCTACGTGGTGGTGTTGGAGAATTTAAAAATAGATGTTGGATTTCAAAAGTCGGTTCAACATTTTTTGACCATGAAAAAATTATTTGTGAAAGAAAAAAATCAAGCTTAAATGAAAAAAATAGACTAAAGAGAAACGTTAAAAAGTTATAAAATCTAAATAAGATATGTAAAGCACATGAACTTTTTATTCTGATTGTTTGTAACATTAAAACCGTTATACCTAAAAAACTATAATTTACATATTTAAAGAATATATACACATGGTTTTTCTTAATTGTTTTCACTTAGAACAATATTTTTCTTAGTTTATTTAATACATTTTACCATGCGGTTCTAAATAAATATGCGAAACAAATGAACATTTTGTTTCAGCTTGTTTGTGTGATTAAAGCAGTTACACCTAAAAACTAAACTACGCATTTGAAATATAAACATTTTTCTGAAAACTTTTATTCGGAAAAATAATTTTTCCCTGTCTATTTTATACTTTTTAGCATACAATTCTATTACGATCCACTGTTTACAGAAATGAAGTCTCTAATGGTTGAATTCTTTCAGTTACTTTCGTTGCTACTAAATTAATTGCTCTCATTTCCCGAACAGACCATCTAACAAGTAACTTTTCTCTTTTTCTCTAATTCGAGGGACATTTATTGGGAAGAATTTCTAAATGCTTGTCGAGGAAGTCTGATGCGTTGGACCCATTCAGATTCTGAGTAGAAAACCATGTTAAAAGTTAATGGTAATTCAGTCGTTCAAAATGGCAGTGAAGCTTTAATGCTAAGTTGAAGGGATGAATTGGGAAGATTTCAAATATTTAATGCTTTGGGCTCTAAACTAGAGGCCCGGTGTAGTTGGATGTTTTAAAATCAGAAGTTTGATTTTTAAGAAGTAGGTTTAACATTTTTTGGCCGCTAAAAAAATTATTGTGATGAAATAAAGCTTGAGCTCAAATATAAGAAATACGCTAAAAAAATTAAACAGGTTTTAAAATTTTAATAAGATGTGTAAAACACATTAACTTTTCTGTTTGCTTGTATGATTAAAACAGATATATCTAAAACACTAAATTTTAGCCATTTAAAAAATTCACATTTTTCTTTGTTTTTACTTATAAAATAGCCTAGGATTTTTGTTTTCAAGTTAAAGCGTACGAATCTTTAACTCTATGACTCTGATACTTTCTGTTAGTATTCATAATGGTTTCACATACTCAAATGTATAAAATTAAAACAATTTATCTTTTTTTTAAATTTGAAACTGTCTAAACCTTTTTATATTCCTTAAAAGTTTAATTTTATTTGAACAATAAAACATGAGCTCCATTTGTGTAAAATTTTTGTCAGTTTAATCTAACCTAGTTCCTCCATGTCTCCAGACAGTAATATACATTTTGCTGTGCAGATAATCTCGAAATTTCTATCATGAAACGGTCTTCGTCTGAATTTCAAAACCTCTTATGGAGTTAGATCTTGAAAAAACTTTATACAGCATATTGCTTTTCTGTAGTAGTTAGACATTTAAAACTAATAGCTTTTATTTTACTGAATATTATTTTTATCTTTCTGATTCGACTACGCATTTAAACTTCACATTTGGAAGCACTTTAAGCTCTGTTTGAATGATTTCTAGGAACAAAGTTCTTGGAAAAAGCTCTGAGATGCAGCCCATTTATGGATATTTTTATAGTAGGCAATTACTAAGCATTTTGTATGCTAAACATATTCAATATGTTATCTGCATAGCATAGCTTATTATGACAAAAATATTTAAATAGCCGAAAAGTTTATTTAAAAACTTACTTACTGGAAATGTTTAATACTTGAAGTAATTGAAGTAATATGCAATTTCAGTAACAAAATTTGTTCTTTTCGGGTAAAAAATGAAAAAAAAAATATATTTCAAAATCTGTTTAAATAATGTTCGTTTGATCGAACTACGATATTGAAATTCTAATCAGTTAAAGATTAGCATTTTTATAAGAGTTAAAATGTTTTATAAGTCAGAGCTGTGTAGTCGGAGTGGCTCCAACTACTTCACCCCAAAATCAGTCCGAATCAGACTCTGAAACCCCAGTGGAACTACGGACTCGAAGAAAAATGACCGACTCCGACTCACAGAATTTTAAAACCTTTAACTCTCTAATCCGAATCCTTTACCCTAACATCAGTCCGACAACAAGAATCCGTCTCTGAAGCCGTGGTATAAGTTGCTCCACTATAGGAATGATCAGCATTACATTGCAATTCAATTTCTGCATTACAAGTGAAGGTGTCATGTTACAAAACAGAAATTGCAAGTAATTAAAATTCAAAGTTTTTTTGTTGCAGTTTTTGCAGCTTTTTTGTTTTCTGGTTTTGTCGTTAGTGTGCCTATGAAATTGGTCTATTGACATCTACTGTTTGATGCACCAAGTTTAGTTTGCTTACCTGTATCCATTGCTTACCATTGTCCAGAGTGTTCATATTTTAAAACGTAACATAGCCCCTTCATCCTCCAAGCCCTTCAAATAATATACTGAAATCTCTCCAGAAAAATTATACGAAGGATAAAACTCGGAATACATAATTGCACTCATCTCTTCCTATGAACTTTCCTTGCTTGATTTTTACTGCTAATTACAAAATTTTATGCGGACATGACTTTCTACAAGACCACCTATGCCGTACTGGAGTAGCCAATATTCCCAACTGTGTTCTGTATTCTACGGGAATTTGTATGGATTTTATGCATTTGATTAGATGACCTGCTCTGTCTTTTTTAGACTACTCTCAAGACAACTTTCATATTAAGGCTAGTTTTTATTGAGTTACTAGAGGGCCAATAGCTGCTGCGACCGATGCAACGTTGTAGAATAAAATAATAACAATAATATTCAGTGGAACAGCATTAGCTTTTGGACAATTCCATTTTGAAAAAAAAAAAAAAAAAAAACATCAATTATAGTACAAAACAACTGGCAAAGATTACAGTTATGTTAGATCCTTGTTTCGTTGCATGAATTTTATGAACACATGAACTCGACTTCTATATAAATACAGTTAGATTTTGAAGATTTCCAAATTAGTATTTTTAGGATTTTATATTTTGGCTCCCTAATGGACGTATCTCATAAGATACGTCTATTGCGGAGAAAATATTATTTTCAAATTTTTCTGGAAGTTCAATTCAATGTATTTTAATCAAGGCAATATAAACCATACACAAAAACAGACGTAGCATAAGACGAACACAACATATATTGAGCACAAATACAGAAAAAACAAACGTCAAGTATATACATCAGAACAAAAGCCCTGATTAAGTAAATGGGAGTAAAGGCTGTAAAAAAACAACCTGACGAGCTCCCACCACTCAAAAAAAAGGACAACATTTAGGGCAAATTAACGAATAGAGAAATATAAAGTACTCATCTGAATTTATAAGAACATATATACGGAAATTAAAAACGATAGAGGAAAAATATATATATAAAAAAACCAATAAAAACAAAGAAAAGAAAAACTTAAATTCAGAGCTACCGAAAAACATTGAGGATAAATTAGTGTTCACAAATTATTTTAAGTGGAGCTAAGTATAACATTTTTTAACGGTTCCTAAATAAATTTCTACTGTTTATGCATTTTAGGCTATTTGGCAGTGAGTTCCAAAAATGAAAGTGTGAAAAATGTTCCTGAAATAAAACAAGGTTTTAACATATTTCTAGTCTTTTTGAGCTGTTTTGTGAATAACTGTTGCTTCTGTAACCGTGGAATTGCCCTTTACTAAAATGGTTGCTGAGATATGCGAATATTTATAAGTCATTCTGCTCTCGCGGTAATTACAAAAGTAATCTTCAGGTTTGTCTTCTCTGATCGTAAAGATATGATGACTTTGTGGTTTCAAGAACCACCTTTGTGTTACTTCCTAGTTCCAAAACGTAATGGAATTCCAAAAATAATATCCCCACTCAGAAACTTAATTATGATGATTCACATTAAGATGAAGCTTTTTATCTTGAACGAATTCTCCTGGAAAAAGAGGATTAAACTCTGGTTTAGATCCTGCAGAATTTTGAAAGACAAAATGAAAGAATAACAGCTTTTAAACCTTAAGGCGGAAAAGTTTGCAAGTAACAATGGCATAACTTAAGTTTAAAATATATTTTGCTGGAGTATTTCACTTCCAGTTTGAACATTTCAATTATGAAGTCTTTAAATTTTAAAATTAGTTATTTAAATTACAGACAATTTCATCCAGTCAGCTTTCAAAATTAAAGAGCTTCAACTAGTGATGATATCATTTAGACTTCTTTAATTTTAAGGATTTCGTACTCACTTTAACCATGCGGTTATCATGATCATTTTTCTTTGATAATTTCAGTACGGCTTTAATTTATGTATTTTCCTACGGTAAAAAGAAAACAGAATTGGTGAATTTAAAATCTCAGTTAATTTGTACCAGAGCTGTGGAATATTTTTAAAATTAAAATGATGAGTTTTTGAATTAATAAATTTATATTGTCATAATGTATGTTGTTAAACGGGGTGGTAGCGCAATTTTTTTTTCAATTTAAAAATCACAGCATTTTATAAAGCATTTAGTTTGTGTTTTAGAAGCAGTGACTATCTGCTCTATGAAAGGGGCGAAGCAAAAAGTCTGGCTTTGAATGTTTCTTATTTTAGAAAATTTTATCCTTTTCACTTTTTTCATTGGTTACGATTCTTTCAGTGAAAATATCATCTTCAATACGAGTAAATTCATTGATTTACTGATATGTTGAAATTATGATTTTGTTTTGGCGCTAAAAAATTGATAGATTGAATTTAAACTATGAAAAGTTCGGTCCATATTGTCCGACCACGGATGGGATGAAAAACTTCCCCTTTAATCGGCGGAAATGGAAGCATCTATTAGTTTTTAGGGGTGCCATCTTTTGCAGATGTGTGTTACTCATTACAATGAAGGAACCACGAGCAGAAAATTTTTAAGTCCTCCCCTAAGCCAGATAGACTCGTCTTAGGTGGAAGTTTGCCAATTTCACAGCATTTTCAGTGAGATAGTAGTTATTATTCAACCGCGACGAGATGACCGGTGTCAATCAAATGAGAAAACGAGTCCATTCCTTAAAATAGGTAGAGAAGGAAGAAACTCCAGTGTGCCACATTTGCAAGTTTAGCGACATTTTGGCGAAGTGATAAATTTTATGAAATATTAAATAATTCTTCGAGCTTTATAGCAAACCATTTGAAATTTATCGTCTGTAACATTTATTGCACTTACTTACACTATTTAATGCAGCCACAACTGCATTTGGCGAGGAAGTCTTTGCTTTCTTTATTGCAACCCTTATGTTACCATTTTGTTTTTAAATTTAAATGAACAGTTGGAGGCGTTGCAGTCAATGGCCAATGGCTGCGGAAATATATAAAACCAAGACCCACCTACTTTCTTGTATCCAATGAGAAATCTTTCTCGATTGTGCAAAAATTAAAATATTTTCCTCTTTGGCTAATTTCTCAAATTGGGAGACCAATTAAAGATAAGCAAGGTGACGTATTCAAGCTTTATAACCAATGCCGCAATTGTGAATCCCATTCCTTAATTTTCATCTGCGTATCACCCCTTCCTAAAAATGGACAATCCTAAAAAAAGGAGGTGTCATAGGCCATCTCTGCGAAGTTGAATTATATTGCAATCTATGTTTGTTGTATTTTTATCAAGAGCCTGGTGAACTCAAAAGATGCACGCAGAAAATTATCCTCAGGAAATCAGGCAATATTGTTAACTTAGTTCATTTAACAAGTAAATTAACGGAAGCATGAAAGCAGACTTTTGTAGCTGATGAATTGTGTTCTTAGATGCTCTAATTCTCCCCCCCCCGCCCCCACCTCCAATAACTTCCGAGATATTATCTTGTTCGGCGAAAGTTTTCTTTGCTCAAAATATTTCGAGGGCACCTCATTCCTTTGGCTGATTATGTGTTAGGGATGGGGTAAACGTGTTGCCATCCATCATTATACTTTCTTGTTTATTCAAATGTTGTGTAGTGTAGACTAGTTCAAAACAATTGTAGCGTTAAAATTTATAATGAAAATCCAGTTCTTTACACCCCACCATAATCGTTACAGGTTGGTCAATACACATTTTATTAAAAAATGGGAAAGGGGGGGGGGGGAGTTTGAGGGTGAAAAAAAAAAACTTTGAACTGCCTATTTTAAAAGCTATTTTTGAACGGTTAGAAAATATATATCATCAAAGTGTACTGGAATTTTCTCTTGAAAAATTAAATGCAGAAATATTTTTTAAAGGAAACCCCAAAAGTTTGGGTAATTCTAAGAAGTTATGGCAGTTCCATAAGATAGAAGTCAAAAAGTTGTCCATTTTGCATGAGAAAGCAAACGAATTTTATTTATTTTTGAAATTGTTTCGTTGACACAAACGCATGCTTCATTAATAGTTTGAATGTTTATTATGATTAGGGGAGAATGGGGACGGTTGTGACACGGGGCGGTTGTGACAGTCGTCATATTTGCTAAACCATAATTAATACCTGGTTGAAGCAAAGAGAGAGAGTATCAGCATGTTTGTCTGAATGTGTGTCAAAGCATTGCGGTAACCATCGAGCGACATTAACGCTAGCAGAGGGGTTGGTTACTTTTGAACAGTCAAAAGTAAGTTTTTTTTGTTCGATTTCTTTTAGTAATTCCTGTTGAATGGGTACAGATAGAGAAATGAAAGTTTTCTCCCGTTAGTAGTGAACCTTAATAGTGAAATAGCAGTGATTACTTTTTATGTAGGCTATTTTGTATTGCCATGGCGATTGCTGTTTTCAAAAGTAGTGGGTTGGGGTCGGTTGTGGTAAATTGCGTGGGGACGGTTGTGACACGTGTAAAACATATTTATATCATATTTGATGCCCATAATACGCTTGAAGAAGACAGAAATAGGGCAGTGTGACCTAATGAAATATAAAGAAGCTTATAAAGAAGTGAAACTTTTTTTCTTTCCGACAGCTTTGGAAATGCAACGTTAATCGTAAGTCTTTGCTACGAAACATTCATTCGTAAACGCGATAGAGCCGGCCGGCGCTGTCACAATGAAAACAACGTGTGCATAGGTTATATTGCTCATAATAAAGTGCTTTTGAGCTTACATATAAGCTGAAAGCAGACATGAAAGTAAAATGGCTACTGAGAAATGGTTTCGTTCATTTATGAATAGAAATTTTTCACGTCTGTTCGTGTAGCTCATGCAACTAGCCTTTCAAGAGTAACAAGCTTTAATAAAACAAATAAATGTGGAATATTTCTTTGATACTTGAGAATTGTTATGAACAGACACGGCTATGACCCACAGGATGTGCATAATGTTGCCAAAACAGACGTTACGAAATTCCAAAAACCTGATAGTTGCAAGACTTGGTATAAGGCTACTTCAACTGAACGAAGCACATTGTTAAGTGTTAAACTTTCCCAGATGAAGGTTATGTTGAATTACGTTTAATATTACTTGAAATTAAAAGTGATCTAGACTTTTGCTGTATTTTTGAACTTGTCACAACCGACCCCAAGCACTGTCACAACCGCCCCTGCGGTGGGGTCGGTTGTGACATTTTTTCCTTTTCTGTTTAATTTGGTCCTGTGAGTTAACTATTGTACTTAGGGAGAAAATTTTAGTATTTATAAGCAGACAAATGTACACTTTAACATAAAACAACTTTAAACCAGCTCACAGTCATTACTAAGGGATCTATGGGGGAGCAAATGAAAATTGTCACAACCGTCCCAGTTTCCCCCATTGTTTGAATGTCTGTGAATTGGAAAAAAACCCGCAAACAAGTTTGAATTCATCAAAGTATATTTTTTGCATCTTGCTCTTAAATTTTAGTTGTGATTCGTTAATGACAACACAAATGCTGCATTTGGACTTTTTATTATTTTTTAATAGTCCTTTAATTAGTTTCATTAATGCTAGTTAATTTGTCTAATTTTTTGTCCCCTTTTTAATTAGTTAATTGCTCTATTTTTATGTAGTTAGATACACTTTGCTGGAAAATTATAGAAATATCTTGCTAAAAACATAATGAAAGTTGGAATTTAATGAAAGATGATGCCGTAAAAATTTAATGAATTTATTTGACAACATTTCTTTCTTTTTTGTGACTAATTTGTGTAGAAATTCTTTCAACCGATGTGTTTATAAAGCATTAGAGAGTGAAATCGCATGTGAAAAGGAATGCCACAAAATCGATGCTGCTGTTTCGGAAACTAAGCTTGATTATTGTAGAAGAAATCCTTTCAGTTTAGTAATGCAAAGCTCTTTCTGAACACAATTAGTTATGTCCGTGTCAGGCACAGAAGAAAGGTACACTGTGGCTCTCGGGTTTATCTCCGAGTATAATGTCTTTCCCAAAACAAGAAACAATTCCTCTATCTCTTCCTCCAGTTTAGAAAGTACAAGATTCCCAGGAACTTGCGGACTTAATGACAATTCTGAGATAGTTTACCTGATATGGATAATTTTTTTTTATCCTTTTTTTAACAACGTCGTTTAATTAGTTTTATTATTGATAGTTAATTTGTCTAATTTTATTGCTCTATAGTTATGTATTTAGTTGCACTTTTCTGGGGAAAATTATAAACATATCATGTTAAAAACCTTATGAAAGCCAAAATTCAATGAAAATTGAAGTCATAAAAATTTAATGAATTGATTTGATATCATTTTCTATTAATTAATTGATTTATTTTTTGTAGCTTTTTTGTGTGGAAATCATTCTTTTAAATGATGCATACATGGAGCATTAGAGACTGAAATTAGAAATAAGAATTAATGCCACAAAATCGATGTTTATGTTCCGAAAACTAAGCTTGTTTATTCTAGAAGAACTCATTTCAGTTTAGTAATGCAAAGCTCTTTCTGAACACAATTAATTATGTCCGTGTCAGGCACAGAAGAAAGGTACACTGTGGCTCTCGGGTTTATCTCCGACTATAATGTCTTTCCCAAAACAAGAAACAACAATTCCCCTATCTCTTCCTCCAGTTTGGAAAGAACAATGTATCCAGGAGCTTGCAGACTTAATGACAGTTCTGAGATAGTCTACCTGATATGTACTCTCTTGGAAAACGCCATCTTCTAGAATTTCGGGGAACTGGTGCAAAAAAAAAAAAAAAGTTTTAAGACTAGGTTTTAAACTTTAATGCGAAGAGTGGAAAATGATGTTATTTGCTACCGGCAAAAATGCTGTCTTAACGATTCTTTCTTCTTAAATGACTTTCAAGAACAACAGTTCTTTGAGTAATTGCTTTTTACAAGCTTTTTGTAGCTGTCTGACAGACGAGATGTATGTTATGTGAAAGGCCGATGTTGTCGTATTTGGTTTTTACCAATTGGGTCATTTCATGTGAAATCAACAAGCCTCAAAACTTGACCATCACCAATTTCAAAAAAAAAAATTATAGGGTTGATTACCTCTGTAAAGTGATACAAAAAACTGATTTTTAAATTTTTTTTCAGCTGTTAGTTTTTTGTGTGAGACCGCTTAAAAAACGCAAAAAATGGAGAAAAGTGAAATTTTGAACATACAAAGATTCAATTTTCTCAGCTTCTATTGCAGCTAGAGTCTTTTGTTATATGTCATTGTAAAGCTCTTTAAACAAGCTTTCAAATGATATATAATTTGATAAGGTTTCGTGATGTTAATATTTCAAGGTCACCAAAAGCATTATTTGACCTTGAATATTTCAAAAAGTGCATTCTTTAAAAATCTGAAAAAAATATATATATTACTTCCTAATGTAGTGTATATGTGGTAAAATTTTCAGAATGGGACAGCAATGGGATCTGGATGAAAAATGGAATCAACTTTTTACACTCTTACCACTTTATTGCAATGCCTATGGTTCCTGAGGATATATAATACAGAAATATTGCAAACTGCGAAATGTTATTTACAAGTGACGGTTCGCTTATTCCACGTCTTGTTTTGAGAGGTTATAAATCATTCCTTTTCCGTTTCTACTAGGGTCTACTTTCGAAATAATAGCACTTATTGGCACATTGACAACATTTTCAAAGTCTGGATAGTAGATAGAATTTGAGGGTCCATGAGGCTGCAACAGCTTGATTTTCTTCATCTGTGTCTAAGACGCACCTTAGCCACCAATATCCATTATACCTGCAGATCAAGAATCCAACCATTTCTGGGCAATCAAGATCGCCTTTGACAGTTGTAGCACGTTCGATCCTTATAGTGTTGAAAATGAATATGCATTCACTTGCATCTGATTCCTGTTTAATGGCATTACACAATGAAGACTCTGAGTGCCTGGTGTTGTTCTTGCCATCATTTTTCTGGATTTCAAAGCCTCTGCTTCCTGTTTATAATGTTCAATTGTGCAATATTGAAAATGAATTGATTTGATATGGAAGAAATGGTTGGATTCTTGATCTGTAGGTATAATGGATATTGGTGGCTAAGGTGCGTCTTAGACACAGATGAAGAAAATCAAGCTGTTGCAACTTCATGGACCCTCAAATTCTATCTACTATCCAGACTTTGAAAATGTTGTCAATGTGCCCATAAGTGCTATTATTTCGAAAGTAGACCCTAGTAGAAACGGAAAAGGAATGATTTATAACCTCTCAAAACAAGACATGGAATAAGCCAGGCACGTGCGGTGACCCCAGAGAGTGCTCAAGCAACTTTGATGTCCAATTTTTTTTTCATAGTAGTATTCATATTTCGTAATATTTGTTAGTAGTATAAGTTTTTTGAGCTATGTGTGTTAATTCTAATAACAGTCAGTTTGAAAAGAATATTCTTTATATAGCAAACATAAATGACACACACAATAATACTGATCGATTAAAAATGCAAATTAAACACTTATTAAGAAAATATATAAACAATCAACTCAGTCTTAATGCGAACACTTCCGAAAGTAGCTAGAGAGATTGAAGCACGAATATGAGCAACAGATACATCGTGGTCCCTTATTGCTTTAGTTAAATTGCTTAACTTATCATATCCTTTAGCTGTCTGTCCAAGAAGAGTTCCTGTCAGTACTAAAGAGCAAACAATTCCAACAGTACAGTTTGTTGTGTGACACACTGCCAGTACGCCACTCACACTTTTCATAATTCGCAGCCTGAAAATGACGAGTTACACTCTTTTGCTGCTGAATTAAATTTGGCAATGTAGGTACCGGTCTTCCTTCAGAAATCAATCTTTTCTTTTCTTCAAATAATCTTCTAGAAAAGGGTACTTTAATCAAATCGGCGACGATATCCGACATCTTGAAATCCAGCGACGAAAACAAAAAATACTTCGTTTAAAACATTTTACTTTCACCCGAAAAATAGCAACTTTTAGAAATCCCACCAAGCATGGAACTGCTTGCTTGGTTTCGAAGGAGCTTCAGGCACTGCAGGAGCTTCTTCGGAGGTCTCGTATCATTGGATAGGAGCCACGGCGATATGTGTTGGCATGGCAACACCCCCTTGTGCTAGGGTTCGACTCGCAGCAAGGATGGTCTTCTCTTTCTCCAGGGGATCCAGGGAAATCGTCGTTTAAGCGATTGTGAGAACGTCGTCAAGCGACTTTTTAATGAATTTGAAACTTTGTTTCAGGAGAAAAGAAAGACAAGAGAAAGTATACATTCATATTTCCTATGAGCAAAATAATGAGATTTTTTTTTTTTTTGGTGCCCATGCACTGCTTGGTTTGCTTGGGCAGACCGCACGTCACTGGAATAAGCCAACCGTCACTTGTAAATAACATTTCGCAGTTTGCAATATTTCTGTATTATATATCCTCAGGAGCCATAGGCATTGCAATAAAGTGGTAAGAGTGTAAAAAGTTGATTCCATTTTTCATCCAGATCCCATTGCTGTCCCATTCTGCAAATTTTACCACATATACACTACATTAGGAAGTAATATATATATATATTTTTCAGATTTTTAAAGGAATGCACTTTTTGAAATATTCAAGGTCAAATAATGCTTTTGGTGACCTTGAAATATTAACATCACGAAACCTTATCAAATTATATATCATTTGAAAGCTTGTTTAAAGAGCTTTACAATGACATATAACAAAAGACTCTAGCTGCAATAGAAGCTGAGAAAATTGAATCTTTGTATGTTCAAAATTTCACTTTTCTCCATTTTTTGCTTTTTTTAAGCGGTCTCACACAAAAAACTAACAGCTGAAAAAAAATTTAAAAATCAGTTTTTTGTATCACTTTATAGAGGTAATCAACCCTATAATTTTTTTTTGAAATTGGTGATGGTCAAGTTTTGAGGCTTGTTGATTTCACATGGAATGACCCAATTGCTTTATAATAACCCAATAAAACGTAAAACTATTCATGCGCTTTACAGCTGGGTTATAAATCTGATATATGAGTTTGACGTTTTCTGCTAAGATATAACAGCTTTGTATATCTAATATAAAAAAGTTCATATTATCTAGTTATTAAAAATTAATTTTAAAGAATTCTAGTAAAGTACTTTTAACAACAGTATGCCTTTGAAATATTGTGTTTTTTGGGAATTTCTAATGATAAAAATAGAGATGAGAAAATTTGCGTATAAGTTTCTTTGGTGTTAAATCCAAACAAGAATTTCGAAAATAAATGAATGAATAAATAAAATTAAGTTTTAGGTTAGACTTGTAAAAAACATTTTGGGATTTATTACCAGGGTCGCCGAGAAGCCATGTCAGCATAGTCAGAAACTAGGGGTCCGGTCATTTTAGGGACACGGCTTGGAGTCAGTGTAGTATGAATTTCGTAAGTTTTATGGGAGAAGGGAGCAGAACCGCCGAGAGGTTTACCGGGGCCCCGAGGCAAAGTACTAACATGCGCCCCCCCCCTTTCCAAAAAAAAATCTTCAATACTAAGACAATTTACGTTCGGTGCAGTGAAGAAATATAATAGCATTTCGTATTTGCTAATTTTTCTTCCAATTTTATATTTTTGTGTGTTTTATATTTTTATAATCTGCTCGTGTGCTGTACTTAAGTATACTGTGATATAAATGCGTATGAAATAAATCAGAAATACATAACACAAATTTACAAATAATATTCCTACTTCAATTTACTAATAACTATTAATAATTCTATCACTACTTCACAAAATTAATAATACATATTTACATAAATTACACATGTATGTGTTTTAAAATCCTTTGAAAAAAATTACATTTCTTGACTATTAAAAGCGTTATTCCTCACTTTGAAAGTTCATTAAAACTTTCCATTGTACACGTAAGAAATGCCTGGTAAGTACTACAGCCCCCTAAGGCATTGGGCTACAAGCACTCGTTGCGTTGCTGTGGACACATGTAGATGCGAGATGTTTTTGCTTTGCCTACACAAAAATGAAGTTCAGTTAACCAAAAAAATGCCTTTTTTTTAACTAGCAGCCCGGGCCCCCTCTTGGGCCAGGCCCCGGGGATTTTGCCCCTGCTGTCCCCCCCTCTCGGCGGCCCTGGAAGGGAGACCCGGCGATCCAACTAACAAAAGGCTCATCTTGGTTCTCGGCGGCCCTGTTTTTCTAACTTTCCCAGAAAATACGACCTTATAAAAAATAAGCTTTTGTATGATTTTTCTGGGAACAGCTAGTGTAAGCTTTAGCCCAAAATAAGCTATAGTTAAGACAACATTCAAGAGAAAGTCTTACGACACGAGAACGGCTGTTTTGTATTGAGAACAACATGGGTGCTTTATTCTTAATGACCAAGCTCAGACACAACAAATATGAGCAC
Organism: Uloborus plumipes; assembly: GCA_038373865.1. Taxonomy (NCBI): domain Eukaryota; kingdom Metazoa; phylum Arthropoda; class Arachnida; order Araneae; family Uloboridae; genus Uloborus; species Uloborus plumipes. Next base: position 42,489 of record JAXGGA010008944.1, read on the forward strand.
TTGAAACGAAACAAACAAATGTGCTTGTGAAAAATTCTACATGGAATGGGAATAAACGTATTAAACTGGAATAAATATATTTCTTAAAGTTGAATAAATATACGTTTTTAGTGAATCGTAATAGATATGATTTTTGAGCAGGAACAAATATGGGTGATTCCATTTTAATAAAAAACAGCAATTGCTCCACAAAACAGCTTGAAAAGACTCTAAATATGTTATTTTGTTTCGCAGCATGAATTAAAAAAATAATATGGGCTATACTTCTACAGAATGCAGCTAAAGTTTGAAAAATTTGTACTTTTTCTGACTTCCAGAGCAGTTTTTCTGATTTCCAGAAACAGTATTTATGTGTTTTAGCTCCGTAACGAACGAATGTTACGAGATAAGTCCGTTACGGAGAAAATATTATTTAAATATATTTCTCCTGGGAACTTCAAAATTTAAATGCATTATACAGTAGTAAATATTACGTTCTTAACATAGTTTGTGAAATAAAACAGCGATTTAATATGTTTCTAGTCTTTGTAAGCTGTTATATGAAAAACTGATGCTTGCGTTACCGTAGAATTGCTCGTATCAAGTATTGTACAGGATGTTGTGCAGTATAAAAAGGATATCCCTAAAAGTACTGTCTAACATTTTTTCGCGAAACTTCCGTCGAACCTGCGCACGCGCGAAGTCTGTTCTGACTCTCTCGAAATAGGGGGGAAATGCAACGAGGAAGTAGCAAGCGAATAAAAACAGAAGGCCTCGGAAAGTGAGCATCCTAAACCTATTTCCCCTTTTTCAAATGGAAGCGTTCGTCGCTGCCAGGCGCATAATACGCAAACAGACAGTAGACCCTATCTAGCATATATTTTATAGCAAAAATTAATATTACACCTGTTCTTATTTTCGAGGAACCACGGTATCACCATGAAACACTTGTCTTCATTTGAAAATATTTATTTGCCGTAAAATCATTATAATGATGAATAGTAAATTAACAAGTTATTAAATCTGTAATTAAATCTACAGTGTTCCATGGGAGAATGGGCATTCTTATACAAAGTATAAGTTAAGCATAAGTAAACTTAGTTAACGGTCAATCCATGTGAGATCATACAGACCATGTTGCTCACTATTTTTGATTTTTAAAACTTTTTGCCTGTTAATTAACTGTTATATTGGGAGCATGAAACAATAGTTTAAAAAATTTTAACCCTTCAGAATTTTTTTTGGCAAGCACTTTTCAGTAGCTGCGGAAGCGACTTTTCGTAAAAAGAGTACTTTTTGAAGATGCTTATAACTTTTTTATTTATAAATATATCAAAATGATTTAAAAACCACTTGATTGAGCAAAAAATGATATAAATTTCTATACCAGTTATTTTTCTGATAATTAGTAACAAATTTGTGTAAAATTGGCTTAAAAATAAGATTTTTTGTGTGAAATTTTACATTTTTGGCATAAAAATATTAGTAGAAGAAATTAAGACTCACCCTTACTTTTTTTTCTTTGAATAGATATCTCATAGGACTATTCCCAGAAGTAGTGTGAAACATTTGAAGACAGTCCTTTTTTTTATATAATTTGTCAAACTTGGCATTTTGGAGAAAAAGTGCTAACTTTGGGATTTAATATCTGAAAAGGGACTGAATGAAAATCTACAAAAATTTAACTGGATAACCTTCTTATAGTAGTAAATATGTAGAAAAATTTTTATGAGTGATATCGTTCTAGTTTTAGAGATATGGAGCCGCGAAGTTGACTGAAAAATCTCATTTATTTTGACGCCAAAAAATCATCACATAATGCAAAATTAATTATTCTCATAATATTAGATGAGTTTTTTGTGGTATAAACTAACCCTTTTACCAAAACATATAATATTTAAATTTATTTTCCATTTACAGTACAAAAACATGATTTTCCACTCTAAAGCTGGGCTTTCACGGTCTTTATGCATCTAGTGAGCAAAGAACAATTATAGTTTTAATCTAACCTACAACTCTTCACTCATTTTTAAAAGTTTAAAGCGTTAAAACCCCCCTACAGCACCAAAAAGTCGCTCAAAATCCGAATTTAAACTCTAGATCCAGCCATTTTCCGTGAGACTGCGTCTGTATAACAGCAGAAAATGGCGGACGTATTTTCGCGGAAAAAGGTAGGATCTAGAGCAGTGTTTCCCAACCTTTTCAAGCTCATCACCTCCTTCAAGATGCTGACTGACACCTATCGCCTCCCCTTCTTTTTTCTTCCTGGAAAAAACCATAATTTTGAGCAAGTGAACATCTGTAATATTAAAAATTTAAGTACTTAAAGGAGCGGTAAATTCTTAAGGGGCGATAGGGGGGCGATGGGTATTTAGAAGAGAAAATAGCAGTAAAAAAGGGTATCGAAAACCGAAATTGTAAATATGTACGAAACCGCTTGTTCAGTGTGCAGACAATTAATTACACGTTAAGAAAGAAACAAATTGAAGTTCAAGCGTCGCACCTCTTTGCACCTCGGATTAACCTTAGTGAATATTTTATCATTCACTGTCAATTTTATGAATTTTCAGATTTTCAATTTATTTTCCTTCCAATTTTTTGTTTCAATGATTTTAATTACCCAGATTCCAGCGTAGAAAAGAAAATAATTTCTTGAAAAATGTATTTCTGTTTTTTGATAAGTACGTCAATGATCTTAGTTAAATGTTTCCCTTCAAAAGATTATATCAGTTCGCTTCGTGAAAGAAAAAAAATAAAGGTATTTTATTTATTAATTAATATTTTTAGTTTAAAAGTGATTAGTCGTAGTATCTTTATTGCGTACATTTTACTTCAAATTAAAGTTAGGTACTTATATTTTTAATATTATAGATGTTCACTTGCTCCAAATTATGGTTTTTTCGAGGAAGAAAAAAGAAGGAGGGGGGCAGGTGTCAGTCAGCATCTTGAAGGGGCGATGAGCTTGAAAAGGTATGGAAACACTGCTCTAGATCCTACCCTTTTCCGCAAAAATACGTCCGCCATTTTCTGCTGTTATACAGACGCAGTCTCACGGAAAATGGCAGGATCTAGAGCTTAAATTCGGATTTTGAGCGACTTTTTGGTGCTGTAGGGGGGTTTTAACGCTTTAAACTTTTAAAAATGAGTGAAGAGTTGTAGGTTAGATTAAAACTATAATTGTTCTTTGCTCACTAGATGCATAAAGACCGTGAAAGCCCAGCTTTAGAGTGGAAAATCATGTTTTTGTACTGTAAATGGAAAATAAATTTAAATATTATATGTTTTGGTAAAAGGGTTAGTTTATACCACAAAAAACTCATCTAATATTATGAGAATAATTAATTTTGCATTATGTGATGATTTTTTGGCGTCAAAATAAATGAGATTTTTCAGTCAACTTCGCGGCTCCATATCTCTAAAACTAGAACGATATCACTCATAAAAAATTTTCTACATATTAACTACTATAAGAAAATTATTCAGTTAAATTTTTGTAGATTTTCATTCAGTCCCTTTTCAGATATTAAATCCCAAAGTTAGCACTTTTTCTCCAAAATGCCAAGTTTGACAAATTATATAAAAAAAAGGACTGTCTTCAAATGTTTCACACTACTTCTGGGAATAGTCCTATGAGATATCTATTCAAGGAAAAAAAAGTAAGGGTGAGTCTTAATTCCTTCTACTAATATTTTTATGCCAAAAATGTAAAATTTCACACAAAAAATCTTATTTTTAAGCCAATTTTACACAAATTTGTTACTAATTATCAGAAAAATAACTGGTATAGAAATTTAGATCATTTTTTGCTCAATCAAGTGGTTTTTAAATCATTTTGATATATTTATAAATAAAAAAGTTATAAGCATCTTCAAAAAGTACTCTTTTCACGAAAAGTCGCTTCCGCAGCTACTGAAAAGTGCTTGCCAAAAAAAATTCTGAAGGTTTAAAATTTTTTAAACCATTGTTTCATGTTCCCAATATAACACTTAATTAACAGGCAAAAAGTTTTTAAAATCAAAAATAGTGAGCAACATTGTTTAGTTTTGCTGTATGATTTCGCATGGATTGACCCTTAAACGAGTCGTTTTGTTCGAGTGTGTAATTAAATTGGAAAAATGCAAAAATTGAGAATTAGTAAAAAAATATTTTTATGATCACGCAAGTCTCTGATTATGTCGACATCGAATTTTCATTTTCTTTGAAAAAAAACATTATTAAGGCAAGATATAATGTATCAACTGAACAAAGAGATGTCTCAGTTAATTGTTCACAACGAAAAAAAGTGACTCGTCTCTTACGCAACGAAGTTTTCAATCGAGCGTTTTCTTTTTAGAGGCTCGTTAAAATTTTCTTCAGTTTATGGTACTTAAAATTGAACTTGCTTAGTTAAGAATAAGTTCCACGTAAGTTTTACCAGTATAACGTAGAAACATGTACGATCATGTTGTAATGAAAAAAAAGAAAAAACACATCAAGACAAAAGTCATTTATTTCCTCCAAAATCTTTATTTTTTATTATTCAGTCGATATCTATAGATGAAGTAATCCATGTTCCATTATTCTTCAAGATGATACGATCATCAAAGTTTAGTACCCTCTTCTGCTAAATACCAATCATCTGAGTCAATCTGTTTCCGATCAAAGAGATTATCAAAACTGATGTACGCCACACTCCATTTTCCGATACTGGAAAAAAAAAAAAAATTAAAAAAATCCTACATCATACACCACGCGGCGCGCTTTGGTTATCTCCGATTTTTCTCTGGCGTCTAGTCAGCGAAGCGATGACACTCGGAATGGCTGAAGATATAAATTTCAACGCGTGGACTGACAGATACAGACAACAAGCCTCCTTCCTATGTTAACGTCTGATTTGGCATGTGGCCAGGGCGCAACTGATTTGTTGATAGGTTATCAGGGTTATGGAGTAGGTATTGCAGATGATGTTATGGTTCGCGGTGTTATTAGATGGTCGCAGCTTATAAATATTTCGGGCCCTAAAAATACATAGCAGTTGGAGTAAAATTTACGAGTTCAATATTGAGAAAGTAAATGTGGTATTCAATATCATTATGGATGTGTGGTTTAAAGAAGCTTTCCTCATCCTTAGCGTTTCAGCATTTGCTTTTATGCAATTTTATTATTTATTTTATTTAAAAAAATGTCGGCAACGGGCGTATCCAGAAATGTTTCAAGACATATAAATCAATGAACTAATAAATGATTACGAATAAGAGATTTAATACATAATTAAATAAGTAAATTAAATGAACTTTTTTACTTTACCTATCTATTTTCCCCCGCATGCACTTGACCAATTGTGCAAAACAGTTAAAATAAAAATAAGCTTAATATTAAGTAAATAAATGTACGGCACGAAATATTAGTGGGTCTCAAAAAATATTTCACAAATATTGAATAATTCTATCATCTGAATAAATGTTTGCTTTTTATCATCAAAACAAGAGAGAAAAAAATATATTTATGATTTTTTTTTCTCTCTTTTTGAGGAGAAGCATGCTGTGTTTCGTTAAATATAATTAATTATCTCTAGAATTAGATACCAAGTCACTTGTTGTTGAAAGGTATATTTTTATTTAATATAAAATTATATGCATCGTGGTAAAAAGTTACAGGTATTTACATTACACTTAGCTCTATAATCTTCATCAATGTCACTTGTTTTTAAAGAAGTGCAAAAAAAAATAATAATAATAATAAAAATAAAAATAATGGAAATCCTTCTGCTAATGAGCTGTCTTGAAATGGTTTGAGAAAAAATACTTTCATGCACAAATACTCTTCTGGGTGAACAAGAAAAACGTTAATGATGTGTTCTTAACTCATTTTAAAAGAAAAACTTTTTTTTTTGTGTTTGTGAACTATTTATCGAGAAATTCATTTGCAAGAGGGAAAACTTCAAAACTATGGATGCTAGTTTCATGCTGATTTTTTCAGTGAAATATCAGTAATTCCAGATTTCTTGCTCTTTACGGAGTGGCTCAGTTGTTTAAAAAATGAAGTATTCCAGTCTTAACTGTTAAAAAACACAAAGTTTCAAGACATCTAGAGATGTATAACATGGAAATGAGTAGTGGCGGATATACCATGTCGGAATTTGCAAATGTCACTGTTACGAGTTGCCCCTTCGACTGTACGAACTCTGATGGGCACACATATAACCATTCCCACTAAGTTTTTGAACGTGATCTAGCAATTTCTCTGTCTTCTTTTATTAGCCTTGTTTTTACCTTTTCCGTATAAAACCGAGCATTATCATTAATAACTCAAATATCAATGTTATCGCATTGGTTTCCCCCATTCCGTTTCTAAATCCCAGAAACGACATCTCAGCTATATGATATTCATAGCCTGTGAATACCATATAGCTGAGATGTCGTTCTTTATGCTTGGGTAGGTTCGGTTATTTATAAGAAGGCCGCTAAACTTTATCAAAGCTCCAGGTCAAAGCAAGGAGATGAACTAAATTCAGAATGAATACCCCATAAATTACTCTTGTATTTCATCAACTTGCGCTTCTGCTTCTTGTCTGAATAATGGCTTTAGGTGTTGATGGAGAGCCGTCTGAATGAATTCCAATGGCATGACTCCAGAAGCGGATTAACATGGATTTCACATGATTGATAAAATTTAACTTTTGCGCTCTTGGACGTCATGAGTAGTCTAAATTTAAAATATTTTTTTCTCTTGATTCTGCTGAGGTTTTAAAAAGGAAAATATGTCGCTCGCTTTTGACCAGTAATGAACACTTAAGCATAGTTTCAATTTCAAAAATCCGTAGTATTGTTAAATGCTTGCACTTGTACACATGATATTAAATCATTGTAATTGATATTTTTATTCATAAACTGAGAAAACATTTATTCTTCAGCTTCAGGTATTTTGATGTTTTCAATGAAAAAAAAAAAAGACAGGACATTGCACTGGAAATATAAGGTTTGGGCTTCGCTGGTGAGGATAAATTTACCCTGATAGAGGACATCTATTGTTTTTAATGAACAGTACGCTTATTTATCTTGATTAATTTGCTTGAAATCCCACCTACTTAGAGTGTACCAGATGAAAGACAGCACATACCGCACCCTTGCTACAAAAATGCCACAACTCAAAAAATTGTAATTTTTGAGTTATGACCGTCATTAGACGTAGTTTACACATCTCTACCAATCTTCAAAAGAGCCAAAAGTTGCATTGAAAAATCAGCCGCCAAAGGGCAGTTATGTCGTTTTGTTGTTATCAAGATGCATAGGACCCCTTCCACTGAAATGCCACATCTTGAGTTGTCGTCCAGCCGTCGTAGAGACTAGAACAATGACTAACGATCATAGTTTGAGATATATCGGTCTTCATATTGACAAATTCAAAAATACTATCATGTGCCTAGTCAGCCCGGGAACAGTTTTTTGCAATTCCTGGAAAACGTAGTTTTTTGAGTTGTGGCACTTTTGTAGCAAGGGTGCGATATCGTAATTATGTTTTTCTCCCTCTGCTTTATCGATGACTTTCATCAGATTGTGTTTTGACAAGTTGATGTGAATAACTTTTTCCATTTATATTTAGCTTTCATTTTGAGGATCTCTGAAAGTTGTTTTATTTTTACATTAGCATCTTGCTACATATCTCAATCTTCGTTGCATGTTCCATTTACTCTTTAACTTATTTCATGGGTATTTCAAAAACGTACCACCTGTTTTTATTCTGAACAGCACAGTTATTTGCATTTTCCTTCTTTTGCTTGAAATCTCAACTTATAAATGAATATGAGTTGGGTGGATTAACAGACAGCACTGAATGGTACGTACTGTAAATATACAACTACCCTTCTTCTTGATCGATGATTCTCATCAGATTGTTTTTTGACAACTTGATGCTTATTAGTTTTAAAAATGTTTATTTTGTGCTCATTTAGAAGCTCTCCGAAAGTAACTTCAAATTATTATTTTTTCTTGTTACATATCCATATTTTTAGTGTGTGTTTCGTTCCTTCATTCCTTCTTCTGTCCTCCAATGTGTATAACGAAAAAAGTTCAACTTCACTCCTTCCAAACACTTTCTACTAAGTTCTTCCCATGGTCTTTAGAGGCGCTTCCAACTTTCAAGCTTTATTTATTAAATAAAAGTTTTGGTTAAAGATTGATTGCATTACCATCCCCTATTTTTCGGAACTCAACCACTTAATTGCTGATAAAACTGATAGTGGTGCGAAACTAGAATTTTCTGGGTGTGTATATATACAATATTTCTATTCCAGAACTATATTCCAGTGGGACATATCTGATAGCAGTGAAGGAAAAAAAAAATACTATATTGCCCAACAGCAGATTAAAAAGACAACACTACCTTATTTTCCAGTCCATTATATCGTATTCAAGAAATAAATTCTTTGTCTCGCCTAGTGGCTATCTTTTGACGGTGAATAATAATACATCATGTCCTAACAACTTCAGCAAACTCTTAAATTCCATTTTAAATAGTCTAGCTATTAGGAATGTGATGTCGGCTATTATCTGAAGAGAAATATGCAGCACCCTCCCCCTTGATAGCTGGCAGATTTTATCTTCAAACAATTACCGAGCAGCCGGGGCAGCAGTTTAAACAAGTAGTGTAAATCACTTCCATTTCACATATTAACCACCCAGTTTCCCGATAATACTCCAGATAGCTGGCTGCTGAGGGTTGTTGGAGTCTAAACTGAGAACGTTCCAATTTACTCGAACGATCTGCTTAATGGAACAGTTGCTACACGGCCGCCATTTTGATCTGGTTTAACTAGTAACGGTGGTGTAGTTCAACAAGGCTGGCGGAGGATCTGCACTGACGTCTATTTGATGTTAAGAGAGCAGTTTAAGGCCTATAAACTATTGAATTATCTCAGTCTTCATAGTGATGAGCGAAGCGCTCAGTTATGTCATCGTAAAACTTCCACGATGTAATGCATTATCGGAAAACATTTAGGCTAACGTGATGCTTTGATTACTTGAAGTAAAAGTTCAGTGTTCGTACATTTAAAGAGACGAGAATCTATTATTATAGTTAGAAAACTGTAAAATATTTGCACAAGAGATAAGAAATTTACTTTTAGACTTTTAACATTGCGCGTGTTTATTGTAAATATTGTTGTCTTTACTTTTTATAAACATCGTCCAGAATAATAATACTAATAAATTAATGTATAATATAATATTTTTATATAAGCTATCAATTTTTACAATTACAAAGCATTTATTTCCTTTACATTTTATGTTTCTGTTAAACTTCTATCAAAGCACCACTGACTAATTTTGTCAGTTTTAAAGTTATAAGAAAACCCTGAATATTTTACCTCATTAGTTTCTTTTTGCTCAGTGGACAATCTCGTCGTTTAGATTTATACAAGGAAGACAATGCAATATCTTGCTTTACTTTTTTCACATTTAGAAGAAAACTCTGAGAAATGCTGCGTTTTTTCCCTATTAGCCGCACCGTAAACAATTACTACTTTAGACCCAGAATATTTCTTTCGCACAAAACTTTTGAACTGATACTACACTCTCCGCTAACCTAACAGTTTTCAAATTAATTTCGACAGTTCTGTGTATTTAGTGCTACTCTCTAGCGTAAACGGTCGAAATTAGTTTTAAAGACTGCTATCTAAAGGTTAACACAGAGTGTTGTATCTTTTCAAAAAATTGGGCCAAAGAAGGACCCTAGCCAAGGAAGGCCAAGGAAGGGACAAACTAGCCCAAATTTACGATATTTTAAAAATGAAAAGAAAAAAAAGGAACAAAATCCTTCTTTTTATTATACACTCTCAGCCCCAAATTAATCACTGCATTTAGGTCAAAATTTTTTTAACCAAATTAGTTGTAGCATTTTAATACTTTTTATTATAAAGTTTCCGAACTCCACGGTTCACACGCTGTTCAGCCGCGCCCATTTTATAAGGACTCTTCTACCAGAATCACATGAAACTATAATTTAGCTAGTGAATCGTGAATTTATTAGAAAGTAAACCGATTTTTACAGTCACTACTAAATGGAGTGTAGTTTAAGAGTGAATTCTAAATTTTATGGCTACTGACGAAAAATAGACACAGGGTCCAAACATTATTATTATTATTTTTAAACAAAAAAACCTTTTTTTTTACACATTATATCAATGATGTGTACATTTAAGTGTATATGAAGTGCATCATTTGTACAGAGCCTCGTGCTTATAATGGGAACGGCGGAAGTTTGGATCCGGGTAGAAATTTGTCGTTTTAATGGATTTTTCTTCTCCAGAAGAATTCTAATCCAACTTTCCAACTTTCATATATACTGTTTCTCAAGTCTTTTTTTTCTTTTATTTATTTATTTTTTCGTGTACACAGCATAATTTTAGAAATATTTCATCAAATTCGTGTAAGACGTGTAATACTAAACTTGTTTTTGCATTCCTTATGGCAAGTGTGAATGCTTCGCACGAGCCTGCTAGTAGCATATATTACGTTTTTAAAGATATATGTATTCTACTACAATTTACGTTACTGTAATTTGTTTTTCCTGTATACTTTATTTACATTTCTGTTCTATGTAGTTTCAGCTGTCAGTCACTTTGAAAAATGACTGAAATATAACTAAAACATTCTTCCGTTACAAGCTCATTCGTTGGACTTTTCCTGCGATTAATTTTAAAGAAAATTAGTTCATAGCTAAGTACTTTTTCTCGCTTGTTTTTTTCCGATCCAAACGGTTTCCCGTTGGGGAAAAAATACTGATTTTTTTAAATTCATTTTGTGCCGGCAGAAATCAAATATCAATGCCTTCTCTTTGAAAAACCGGTAATATTTTCTATCTGACTTTCAGAGGAAAACGAAATTCAATATTTATGTATGCATACATATAGTTTTATTTTTATCGGTGAGGTTTGAAGTCAAGCTTTGAGCTTATTTCATATCAACCGCATTTAGCTTTTTTCCCTTCAGTTCAAATATTTATTTAGAGGAACGAAGAAACGTGAAATTCTATTGAATTTTTTTATCAGAATGTCTTTTGTTGTTGGTGCTGGTTGTTGTACGATTGTAAGCATCCCTAGGAAGTGTTTCACATTTGATTCGGTATTTGTGTGTTTGCTGTAGTTGAATGTATTTAATATTGAATTTTCAATGGTGTTGTGGACAATAGTTGACCTCTTTTGGAGATAAATATTTCAGATATTTCAAGCTAATGGTGTAAAAAGGAGGTTATCTTGTTTGACGTATCGATTTTAAAGGAGATGTTTTCGTTTTATGGTTTTACCATTTGTGTGTCTTGTTTCCATCTTGGGCTTGGAGAATTTTGGCCGATGGAAGTTAATGCTGTTTTCGTCGAATTAAAATGATTTTTGATCATTGGAAATTGCTATTCCTTTTCTGAGAGAATACTGACTGTACTAATTTAACTTTGAAAGAAAGAAGGAAAATTATAAAAGATTTAAAGTATTAAACCAATAGGCTAAAAGAGACATGGTAGCTAATAATTTGAATTACTGAAATTTGAAAATGTAAACAAATGGT